>PVHP010042312.1:0-15019 GCA_004024765.1 Zapus hudsonius
TACCTAGAAAAACCAGAAAAAAAAAGAATATACCAAAAGAGAGGCTGCACCCACCAAACTCTCTTTAAATTAACAATGCTAATCCCCTCTAACCTATGCTGATCTCACCTCCATTGGAGAGTCTGTTTTTCTTTTTCAGAAGGCAGTGAAAACAAAGGACAACAAAAACCTATCAACAAGACAAAAAAGATAACTGACTGCCTGTTGTGAAGTGAACCACCCCTGCACAGCTGCCAGGGCCCAGGTGAAACCACAGAGGAATCCTGAGACAGGCGAGCAAGAGTGCTGCACCAGGGTGAGGAGACACACGGAGGATAATCAAGACAAACCCAGAAGCTGCTTGCAGCTCAACACCAGAGTAGACTTAGAACACACTCACCAACTCTGCTTTCAAAACTCACAACCCACAACCCAGGGTGAATACCAGCAATCCCACTGAGAAGGGCTCAGTGGAAAGGGGGAGGGAGGAGGGAAATGATGGTTCCAGCAACTGATGTGTCCATGCAAGGTTTCTAATTAATAAAAGGGTGGGTGCCAGTAGTACATGTCTCTAATCTCAGCAGCAGTCAGGAGGATTGTGAATTTGAGTTTAAACTGAATTAATAGTAAGTGCCAGGCCATCCTGAGCTAAAGTAGAAATCAAAAGAAAACAAAAAGGCAAAAACACACCCAATCCACCATTAACATAAAGATGCACATGACATATGAAACAAAGTGTGGTTGACATACATAATCAATAAAGATTCATATCCCAGATTGTACATGTCAATAAGAAAAAAATACAATAAACCCCCAAAGTTGAGAAAACACCTGATCAATTATTTCACAAGAGAAGACAGCAAAGTAGGCAAAAACATCGAAAATATAATTAAGACCTCTACTCATAATATCCAAATGAAAATGGTTGTGGTTCTGTAACAGGAGGGGGAGTTGGGGATTAGAATTTAGATAGTACCCAGCAAATTCCAGTGCACCTCAGAACGTGAGTGCTTATCCAAAAGAAATGAGTGCAGATTTTCCAAAAGAAGGCAAGAAACTCAGTTATTTTAATCAAAAAATGATCCCAGAATGGAAACTATCCAAGTGTTTTTCACCAAGATGAATAAATTGTGATTAACTCATATGATAAAATGCTTTGTAATTGAAAAAAAAAAAAAGATCTGCTACACTCAACACTTGTGACACTGAAAGATAATTTGGTTAATGAAATATACCAAACAAAAGACTATATACTGTGTGTTTTTATTTATGGGATGCTCAAAGATAAACAAAAGTAATACATAATCTTAAAGCCATAATGAGTCAGAAGAACCATTCTTGACCTGAATGTTGATTATGCAGTTATATACATGTAAAATTATGTTAAAATGATGCATAAAATTACTGGGCTAAAAACATTTAAGATTAGGCTATTTTGTGTCTACATAGTATATTTCTTGTCTGTCACTTAAGAAATTAAAAAGTAATATTGTGAATTGGTTATGATGACAGGTATGCATTATAATGGTCTGTGGTTATAAAGTTGTCTTCCACTAAGTAGTTTGATTTTCCCAGTTACAATTCCTCTCATTATATCCTGGTTCTTCATGTTGTTGATTCAAGAATACCTGAAAACCAAGAGTTGGTGGTGAGAAGCAGGTCAAAAACTGCCCTGAGGAAAAGATGATGTGTCAGGGCTTTTCTCTGGAATTGCTGTGCTGAGCAGGAAAGCCCAGGATGTGTTCTCCCCGGCAGATCCAGGAGTTATTTTTGGTACAGCACTCATCTCCCGGCACCCCATTCAAGCTAGAAGCTGCTTTGTGACGTACAATGACAATTGTTGAAAAAGCATGAAAATGCCATTCTGTCTCTCAGTTGCTATAATTAGGTGGCTATATTTTTTGGGGAAAAATATGTTTAACTTCCTTCTTTATGGCTATTGTCAATTTCTTTTTCCTAAAACCTAGACAATCATTTTGTGCTTAAAATGATTATAGGAATTTGAAGGGCTTTTTAAAGATAGGAGCTTATTTTTTTTCACTCTTTTTCTTCTGTTTTTGAATCATTGTTGTTGAAAGGAAGATATCTTCTTCTTAAACAAGAGTGTTGTATGGAGATGTTGTAGTTAATTCTAAAATATGGAGATAATAAAAATCATTTCGGAGTGTGTCCCTTCATAAAATAGGTCATTTGGGTTATGAAATGCACTTATCTTTTTTCTTTGGATATGGAATTTTAATCTTGTGGTACAAAGGTGTTCTTATGAATTGTGTTTGATTTATTAGTTTTTCTTACAAGATGTTGGACCTAGAATGACTGAGCAAAGATTTTTGTAATGCATATGCCATCAGCAGAGGAAATTCAACAGTTTCTATAAGCAAAACAGTAACTTCCAGTAGAATTTTACTTACTTTTCATGCAAAATCTGTTGCATTTCCATAGTTAAAAGGAGAGTGAGAGGTGTGGGATTGGATAAAAACCTGAAGACTGTCATTCTCAAAATAAATTCTGGAACAACTTCTTAATGACCTGGGTAAACTACTTGAATATTCAGTTTCCTTGGGGCCAGGGGGATGGCTCAGCAGTTTAAGGCACTTGAGTGCAAAGTCTGACAGCCCAAGTTCAATTCCCCAGATTCACAATGTGGCACATTTCTCTAGTTTGTTTGCAGAGGCAAGAGGCTCTGGTGTTCCCTGACTCTGTCTCTCTCCATCTCTCTCTGTCTCTGTCTCTCTCTCTCTCCCTCAATAAATGAAAATAGTTTTTAAAAAGGAGAAACTGTAATTTACTAAAAACTTAAAAGATTCCGCACACTCCCCAGCCTCTGCCACAAGGAACATTTATGGACAGAGCCACAAAATATACATTTTTGAACTTAATGCCTAAGTGATTCATAAATACAATTGTCTGTGTGTCTGTATGTGTTTGTGTGTGCTTTGCTTTTGAACTAACCAAGAATGAGTGTGATGCTTTCTCTCATAAAACAGCCTTTCATTATGCTGTGACCACAATACTACCAAGTAGCCCCAGAAAGGCAGTGGAAACATGCATCCAGGATGCAATCTCCTGTGCTGTTTCTATTCCACACGAGTCTCCAATAAGCCCTGCCTGTTTGTTAATACTGTACACTCCAGTAAGTAGCTATATTTCTTTGTACTCTGACAACAGCTTTGTCTGACTTTTAACGTTTAATGATATCTACCGAGAAGATCTCAGAAATATTACAGAATTAGTAGTTAATCCCGGCATCTGTGTGTCTTGCATCTCAGTGAGAAATGATTTTGAAAAGCATAAGGGAATAAAGAACCATCACGATTTTTTTTATCTTTTGACTATTAATCCCAAATTAAGCTTAATCAGAGGAATACATATAAACAGTTTCCTTTCTTCCTGTATGTGGGGATGTGTAATCCAGGGAAAGACAGGACTTTGAGAAGTTTAGCTTTTTCTTTTTCTTTCTTTCTTTCTTTTTTTATTTTTGAGCAGTTTAGTTTTCATGATTCAGTTTCATATCTTGAAATTCTTGGCAATCTTAGGACACATTTTTTAAATCCAACATGAATGTGAGAAATAAAAGCAAAGCATCTCATTGTGGAATATTTCCCTTCGATTCTGAAGTAGGTACCAGTGGAGCTGTTAAATTTTTACCAATTTAAGATGTGAGAGACTTGTCTATTATTAACAATTCCAGTTCACCTTTCACAGGCTACTGGAAAACCAGCTTCCTTCCACTTACTGAATGAACAAAATAACACCTAGAGAAGAAAAACCTTGTCTGGGATCCAAAATTCAGTGCACTTGAAATTTTCAGGTGCTGACTTATTTGATCCAGGCAATATTAAGTCTTGTACATGAACCAATTTGATGGTAAAATACTATATATATGATCAACTTACCTCCTAATATTAAAGTGTGGTACAACTCTGATATGATCAAAAAGTAGAGATAAGATTTGTAGCCACCTCTTTCAGAGCGCCCACCATTGTGTACATAGTGAATTACTTATATTTGACTATTTATTGCTATTGGTATCATTGAGGGAATGCTGGTATCTCTCTTGCCTCTTTGTGCACTAATATCCTGGCTTTGTTGACAGAAGTTGTTATCTATCTGTCCCATGAAGTTTTTGAAGGTTGACATTTTGTAAGAAAAATTTTTAAGTGTTGAAAGTCACCTCTATTCTTCTTTTGATTAATAATTTATTGATTTGCAAGCAAAGAGAGAAGAGAAATGGAGAGAGAAAGAGAGAGAGAATGGGAGGGCCTCTAGCCCCTACCAATAAACTTTGGACACATGTGCCACCTTGCGCATCTGGTTTTACCTGGGTACTGGGCAACCAGATTCTAGGTCATTACACTTGAAAGGCAAGCACCTTCATGGCTGAGCCATCTTTCCAGCCCCATTTCTGTAATCTTGAAAGAATGCTGTGACATTAGAATATGAAGCTAAATATTATCTTATTTGTATAAATCTATGCAAGGATGATATACAATATAGGTCATGGGTATCATAATGTTTGACATATCTATATGTATCAGCACTAAAATCTGATAAGAAAATATTATATTTTAAAGGCTATAAAGTTATACAAATATTGCATCAGTATATATACAATATACATATATTGTATGCATGTATTATTGGATTGGAGAGATGGCTTAGCAGTTAAGGCGCTTGCCAGCAAAGCTTAATGACCTGGGTTTGATTTCCCAGTACCCATGTAAAGCTGGATGAACAAAGTGGGGCATGCATCTGGAGTTTGCAGAGAGTGGAGGCCCTGGCATACCCCTTTCTCTCTGTCTTTCTCTCTTCTGTTCCTCTCTGTTTGCAAATAAATATTTTAAAGTATTATATAAAAATATAAAGCCAGATAAATAAAATGGCACATGTGTATGGAGTTTGTATGAAGTGCCAAGAGGCCCTGGCACACTCATGCCCCCAATCTGTCTCTCAAATAAATAAATATTTTTAAAAAGTATATAAAAATATATCTCAGTATCTAGCCTATCAAGTGTATCCATCTGTGTACTCCCTTCTTTGGGAAAATTTTTCCTTATAGAGTTTGGTACTGTGGTAGTTTGAGTGGATGTCCCCCAATAGAGTGGGGAGTTTTGTAAAAGCTTGTAACTAAAATTGACCTTCTCTACAGATTTAAGAGTTGAAAGAATCATAGGGAATAACTTCATAAAATATGCACAGTGCAACCTAAATAGAATGTTTGTGGCTAAATGTTATTTGACGCTGCGTGCAAGGTTTGCAATTTTAGAGCAAATGCTGAAGGTGAATTCTAGTTATAACCTAACTGGAGAGTGTTTGATAATGGTAACAAACTTATTCTAGTGTATTCTGTAATTATTGCTTTCTAATTTTACCTTTATTTATTTTTTAGTTGTAGAGTTATATTCCCTTTTAAATCTTTTACTTCATTGATGTGTAGTTTTTCCTAGAGATGCAGGAGAATATGTATCTTAAAACGTTTTTATTACTTATTGTTTCAAAATGTTGGTTGGATTTCTAGAAAAGGCCTCACAAATAACCATGGGAATTTGAATTACTGGCTCTAATTCCTCAATCTACCAGTGTCAACACACTCTGCTATGTTACTTTCAGTGCATGGTAAGAGACACAAAGTGTTCTTTCTTTTCTTGACTTTGGGCTCAATCACAAGACTTTAGTCAATGATACTGCACTAGCAATGTCTGTCCATGGTTGGGTTTTGTTTCTTATGCTTCTGATGTTAATATGAGAAGAACATGTCTCATGGATCTGCTGTTTTCCAAGGAGAGTTACAGAAATATGGTCTGGATTTTGTCACTGCTCAGAGGCAAGCACAAGTAAACTCATGCCAGAAGCTCTTTTAACAATTTTTATTTATTTGAAAACAGATAGAGATAGAAAGAAGAGATACAGAGAGAATGGAAACAACAGGGCCTCCAACTGCTGCAAATGAACTCCAGATGCATGCACCACTTTGTGTGTCTGGCTTTACGTGGGTACTGGGAACTCAAACCCAGGTCGTTAGACTTTGCAAGAGAAACCCTTAACTGATGAGCTATGTCTCCAGCCTCCCAGACTCTCTTTATCTGCTGAAAACTTACAGATACTTGAGCAAAAATGCATAATATTTCCTACACCACTGTGCTTCGGAATGTCTTGTTTCAAGGGTAATCTGTGTAGGTGACACAGTCAGTGTTCAGTGAGGATTGTGTATTATTCTGGACTGATGTATCTTAAGGTTGCTATAACTCCCTTGCTCCATCATTAGAACATTCTAGCATCTTACATTTAATCCAGTAGGATAGCTTCAAATAGCTTCCTAATTCCTTTTCTTATGACTTGGTCATCCATAGCTTTATTGACTCTTCCAGAATACCTTCCAGGCTTATTTGTATATTCTGTGTCCCAGGCTCTTTCCTTCGTCTCTGGTTTCAATGTTGGGTCTATGTTGACTGATTTCTAAGTTGACTCATTGGGTAGAAAAGAATTTTTTTTTTGTTTTGGTTTTCAGAGGTAGGGTCTCACTCTAGGCCAGGCTGACCTGGAATTCACTATAAAGAAATTTTTAAGGCGAAAACATGACATACAAATTCATATTAATACATGAAATTCAAATGTATAAATTTGAAATCTAAAGTTTGTTTTAGATATGTATTTAATTTTTAAGTGCATTACTTTTCTAACATATATAAAATATTATTTCAAAACAATATGATTACTGAAAATAAAAGGAAATTTATTTACTGTTTTTTCCTCTTTTTTAGCTTTTTTGTTGTTTGGTCTTTGTTATATACTTATGGACATTGATAGTGAAATTACTACTTTTAAAAAACATTGTGGGGCTGAAGAGATGGCTTAGCGGTTAAGGCATTTGTCTGCAATGCAGAAGGACCTGAGTTCGATTCCCCAGTGCCCATATATAGCCAGATGCACCAGAGGGCATATGTGTCTGGAGTGTGTTTGCAGTGGTTGGAGGCCCTGGTGTGCCCATTCTCTCTCTCTCCCTCTCTCCCTCATAAATAAATAAAATATTTAAAAAAACATTGTGTGTGTGTGTGTGTGTGTGTGTGTGTGTGTGTGTGTGTGTGTGTGTGTGTTCCCTCGAGTGCATGGCATGGCAGAATCTCTTACTGATTGAAACAACGACTGTTCAGTTTTACATGGATGCCAGGGAACTGAACCCAGTGCAACAGGTTTTACAAGAAAATGTCTTTAACCTCCAAGTCAGGTCCTCAGCCATAAACTGCCTAAATTGTGACTTTCTTAACAGTTGTCTATAAAAGAATGTATCAATTTACCCACTTTTTACAGCAAGGGAGTTGGAATCTGAGAGATGCACAATTGAGTAAAATGTTCTCTAACTAAACGTGATGACGTTTCTATGGAATCTGTGTAATACCATCCAGACTTATATCATAGAAATGAAGGATGATACACATTTTATTTGAAACATAGTACACTATTTAACTCACAAAGCCATGGGATTTTTTAAATTGCCTTACCTAAAATATAATGTTTTGAGCCGGGTGTGGTGTCACACGCCTTTAATCCCAGCACTCAGGAGGCAGAAGTAGGAGGATTGCCACGAGTTCAAGGCCACCCTGAGACTACATAGTGAATTCCAGGTCAGCCTGGACTAGAGTGAGACCCTACCTCGAAAAACTAAAAAAAAAGAAAAAAAGAAAAAAATAATGTTTTGTCAGTGGTTTTATATTTTGTAGCAAAGATTCTCAAGCTTCTTGAATTATACAAAATATTCTATTTCTGAATGAGTTGATGTATTTATAGTTTTTAATGGAAAAAATATTCAAAATCCTTTTTTATTTTTGGAAGGGGAAGTATATTAGCCTCATACAAAATCACCCTCCTATATTATAGCATAGCAAAGCCTCTTATCTAACTTGGTAGGAGATACATGTTTGATGAAACAATACAAGATGTATCTGTACATTGAAACAACACATATCATGACAGAATATGTACAATTTTGTGATTTGTACCACTAAAAATCAATTTCTTGAAACTAAACCAAACAGTACAAAATAGTTAATGCAACTTGAAAACTACCATATTCTTATATGTGAAAACTAAAGTATAAAATTTACAAGATAAGGAAGAAACATGTCTATGCAACCTAGGTCTAGGAAAAGTGTTTCAGGAAACATCCCATTACTTTGATGAAGGAAACTAATGGAAGGCATTTGAGTAGTTCCTCAGGTTTTCTATAAGAGCATAACTCAGGGGATCCAAATATTTGATACAAGAAAGTTTATTTCTATAGACATTGGCATTTCAGTTAGTAACTTGAGGATAATTAAATGAATTGGAATACCACCATAGTATTATGATCCCAAGCCAATCACAAGATATTTCCAATGAGGGATCCCTCATGACTAACATTGCCAAGATAAAGGCAAATGTTACATATCATTTGAAAATATAGCAAAATGTCACCTATAAAACAATGTTTCCTAGAACAAAGTGTCTGGATCTCATCTATCAACACAAGAAGTAGGGAAAGAGGAGAACATGGGTTACTCCTCACAGTGCAATGTACAAAACCTAGACAGGGAAATGACAGCGCACTGTCAAAACTGGTGACACAGGAGGGCGGGGCACAGAAGCCGTGGTTATAGTGTTTCTTAATATAAGTACATTAGGCTCAGCACTTTTTGAAAGCTAAGTGTAACTTAAACAGAGCGAGTCTTATTCTGGGGACAGAGTACCCAAGTGATTTTTTTTTCTTTTTTATATTTTTAAGAGAGAGAGAGAGAGAGAGAGAGAGAGAGAGAGAGAGAGAGAGAGAGAGAGAGAGAGCATGCCAGGGCCACCACCTTGTGTGTCTGGTTCACGTGGGTACTGGGGAATCGAACCCAGGGCCCTAGGCACTGGAGGCAAGCGCCCCAACTACTGAGCCATCTCTCCAGCCCCCAAGTGATTCTTTAAGTTGACTCCATTGAGATGTTTTCTGTCTTGCTGTGCTCTTTTGAGTACCATTATACTGCTTTTTCATATCAGCATCATGCCGAAAGTAATGGTGAGGCTATGATACATGCTCTATCCAAAAGTTTAAGATCAATGTCTAATGTAGAGCTACAATTAAAATTCCTGGAATAGTAGAATGGACCATTGTTTTAAAGGATCACCCCAGTGGCTATCTTAAAGAACTGGGCCAAAAGTATTCTTATTATGTGTCTCCTAATCACATATCCTGATTATTTTTAGAAATGATTCATAATAGTATGAATTACTGCCAGGCATCGCAACAGATTCCTGTACACCCAGTACTCATGAGTCTCACACAGGAGAACTTTAAGTATGAAGCCAGCCTTGGCTGCACAGCCCAGCCCAATAACAAGTAGAAGGAGAAGCAGAAAGAAGAATTGCCATTTCCTAATAAGAATGTACTGTCACTTATCACAATCAGCTTAACTTTGCTGAGACAAAGGCCTGACCCACAACAGCTTACAGGTGGAAAAGGTGTATTTCAGGATCACTGATCCAGGGAAAAAATCAGCAATGGTACAGAAACTAGCTCACTTCCATAGATGCAGAGACCATCAAACAGCCAGGGTACACACACACACACACACACACACACACACACACACACACACACACACACACATCCCTCATGTCCTCTAAAACAAAGCAAAAAATAGATTCTTGGATGGATGGCAGGACACACATGGATCTTGTCCTTTTTTGTGAAGATCAGCCAAAATTTAAATATACAAATTCCAGAGGAAAGGATTAAGTGACAGGGACATGCTAGCACTGTAAACGTTGAGATCAAGCACTTTCTCTAGCTCCTGCTCAGTTCATTTGCAGAGGAAGAGTCATGTCAGCTAGAACCATGGGTCACTGGTCCAGCTCTGTGTGGCAGCTGGTGCCCTGATGAGGTCACTCCGGCTAAGCATTAAAGGTATGAAACAAGCCATAAACCCAGCAGAATAGGTATCAAATGAAAATTCAAAGTATAATTTTCCTCAGCCATAACTCTCAGTATAATCCATGCTTGTTCTATTTTTTTATTTATGAAATAGAGGAAAGGAATTATATATTCCTCCATATTTGGAGGCAAGTTGCAAAGTAGAAGGGCAGAAGACAGGGTCATCTCCAAAACTATTAAACTAAAACACACAAAAACCTTTGTACAAAACACAAAGAGAAGGTGGTACTCAGGGCTGAAGGTGCAGCAGAAGTTTTGGTGGATTCTGGTGTGAAATGCAGATTCTTGGGCTCTGCTATGAGAAAATTCCAGATCCATTCAATATTCCTATAGTCCCAGTAATCTGTATTTTGTTAAACACTGCAGGTGATTTTCTTTCTCATTTTTCCATGTGTGTAGTAACTGTGATGCTGTGTGTGTGTGTGTGTGTGTGTGTGTGTGTGTGTGGTGTATGCATGGGTGTGTAGATACACTGTCCCATGCCATGCACACGAGGAGGCCAAAGGAGGAGGTCAGGTGTCCTTCTTCAGTGCTCACCTGCTTGTTTCCTGAGACAGATTTCACTGGTTAGGATCTTCAGCAGACCAGATATATTCCTATTTAAATTTACATACCACGTAAGTTATATACTTGGGGAATTTTTACAAACTGTAAAGAAACATAAATGCCAAATCATTTTATTGGTTGTTTTCTGGATTTTTTTTTCTTTGTGTAGTTCTGTTTTTTCTTGCTTTGGTTTTGGTATTCTCTGACTACAACCAGAGGCAAGCTCTGGCCACTTTGTTCCAAGTGGGTTTCACTTAACATGTTCTCTGCCAAAACAGATCAAAGCAACCAGGAAGAGCTTTTAGAACCCAGCTTAGTGTTTCCCCAAGCATGGTCCTGGGACAACCAGCAGCATACTCACTGATATTTTGTACTAGGAAAAACTAAATGTTAAATATTGATTTATTGATATATTGTTTATGAAGACTGCTTGGGAACTAAACTGAGGCAGAATAGACCAATTGTTAAAGTATCAATGTTAAATGTCAAAGTACATCTAGTCTCTTCTTTTAACTCCATGAACTGGAAAGTCCCAGACAGCTAGAGGGGACTGCTGGGCCCCAGCATGGTTAGAAGGAGGAAAGGAAGGTAGATGGTCACGTGGACAGCAAGGACGCTGGTGACCCGACTTCACAATAGCCGGGCGTTTCTTCTCAGTGCTCAGCCCCTCTTGTCAGGCCCAGCCTTGGGAACTGCTAACTGCCACTTCTGTTCCTGGAAAGCCCTGACTGCTTGCTTGGCCTGCCTTCTCATGCTACAGTATATAATTAGATGTATGTCCCAGTCCTATGAGAGCTATCTCAGCTGTGGACCCCGGGTCTGAGAATAAACCTCCTCTCTTCCACTCACACTGGTGTTGAGTAATTATTATGGAGACCCTCCCACAACAATTTATTCTATAACAGAGATTTCTAGATATACCCATACACATATTAAATAAGGAATCTTGGGTAAGGTGGAGGTTATCCTTTATAATTTCTACTTTTAGATTATTTTATTAAAATAGTTTATTCATTTGCAGAGAGAGAGAGAGAGAGAGAGAGAGAGAGAGAGAGAGAGAGAGAGAGAGAGAGAGAGAGAGAGAGAGAGAGAGAGAGAAAGGACACATCAGGGCCTCCAGCCTCTGCAAATGAACTCCAGATCTCCAGATGTATTCACCAACCTCAGATGCATGCACCACCTTGTGCATCTGGTTTTACATGGGTACTGGGTAATCAAACCTGGGTCTTTAGGCTTTGCAGGCATACATCCTAACTACTGAGCAATCCTTCCAGCCCAAGTTTTGGATTCTGATATACCTTGTAGGTATAAAACCCTCTTCTTAAGTATATCAGAGAGGAAAATGCAGTATGAAATTTGAATTTCCCCAATATTTCCTAAAATCTTTTCTTTTTCTTCTGTAGCAACAAAGGGAACATGTACAATTCAGGGCCAGATCTGAGACAAGGTGAATGAGACCCTTGGTTTTCACAGAAAATATGGTTTAAAAACTAAAATGAAAAAAAAAAAAGAAAGCATTATGTAGTATTATGCCAAGGCACACTAAATCATCAAATAAATTAACATATTACTAACCTTCCAAATAAGTAAATACATCATACTGATTTTGTCTTTATTGAAAAGGTTTCAAAATCATTATGAATATTTTGTACTGACTTAGTTTTTGTATTAGTACTTTAAAATGCTGCATATCTTAATGACTGAGGTTCTGTTGTTTCATTGAGGTCCTTTCTCTTTTTCTCTTGAGAGAAATGTCTCCTGCCTCATCCCTCTCAGCAGAGTTCCAGCCCTGATCCTGTGCACTGTGCACATAGGATCTTACAATTTAAAAGCATGATCAGCATCTGAACACAATTGGCCATTGCATTTCTGGGGTAGATGCGTTTCTTCCTGGAGGTTACACTAATCATGCTCTCAAAACCTACTCAGACCAATTACCATGTAACACAGCTTGCTAAACTTATGTTTCCTAGGTTGAGCTTGGAGTGGGAATACCATAAAGTAGATGCTTTAGTTAATCACTTTTCAAATTAACTAAATAATGCATTAAAATATAAATAAAGGGGATGATGTAGAGGGAAAAAATGCTATCCAAGTTCTGGCATAAAGTAAAAATACTGAGTTTACTAAATAACAGTTCTCCACAGCTAGCATTCTACGCTAAGGTTCTACTTGATTTTATTATTGTGTTTTTAAGTCCCATGACCAAAAAGAAGAAACCCAAGCCAAGCATTTGATTGTTTCCTAAGTACTTGTTGTGACACATAATCACAGAGCAGTTCTCATCATATGGACATCTTTACTAGCATAGTGTTACTATTGTCTTTATTAGACAAAAACAGCTTGTTTAAAACCTACACATGACAGATCTCTTGAAATTCTTTAAATGTGGCACAGATTTGCAGAACAAAAAGAAAGAAGGAAAAATATAAACTCTAAATTAGCCTTTTGGGAGAAGTTACTCCAGCCAGGGTTCAGTTGATTCTGGAAGAAGCAAAGAGGACTGAAGACAGAGCAGCATGTTGGTTACAATTCCTGTTATTTTTAAAATATTTTAATTTATTTATTTGATAGAGAGACAGAGTCAGATAGAGTCATTAAGAGCACCTCCTGCCACTGCAAAGGAGCTCCAGATGCATACACCACTCGGTGCAACGGGTTTTATGTGTGCACTGGGGAAATGAACCCAGGCTGTTGGGCTTTGCAAGCAAGTGCCTTTAACCACTGAGCAAACTCTCCAGCCTTGTTAAAAAAGAAAGAGTAGATGGGTGCAATTAACAATAGAGATGCTCACATTATCTGATCTGTTTATTTTTAATTTCCTGTGTAAATGTGTTTGATTTCTTTTAGAATAAGATTGCTTTGTATTTAAAGATATACAAGATACTGTTTGTTTTTCAAAAATACATTCACATATGAATGACACTAGGAAGATATTTGAGTTAGGATCTCAAGTAAATATTTCCTTGAGTAGAATTATAGAGATCACGAGACTCCAGATTACAAGGATTTGAGATAGTAATGGATCTTCCTTTCTTAGAAATATTGAAAATTGAAATCAATACTTATATATTAAGTGTGTGTAGCTTTGTCCTACTCAGGGATAGCAGAATGAATAGAAAATCTAGCTATTTCAGGCTCCACAATTCCATTATCTCAAATGGTTGTCTCTGAAGTTTTCATGAGCTGTGCTGGCTCCATTAAGTACAGAAAGTATTCTTCCTATAGGGCTGGGGAGATGGTTCAGTGGGGAGTGTTCAGGCATGAGTACTTGAGTTTCTATTCTCAGCTCCCATGTAAAACCACATGCTTTTGAGGGAGCATTCATATCCCAGGGCATCTGTGGCTGGATAGGAGATGGAGACAGAGTCCTAACCTCTACTGGTGACTCTCCTGCTGCAGATCTAAACACCTAAAATTCAAAGCCAGATCCACATATCAGAGAGACCATGTGCCATCTGTATTTCTGATCCCGAGTTAGCTCACTTAGGATACTTTTTAAGATCCCTCAATCTTCTTACAAATTTCACAATTTCCTTTTCCTTTTTAGCTGAATAAAACTCTATTGTGTATATGTACCCATCTTCATTATCCACTTGTGCATTAATAGACATCTAGACTGTTTCCTAGTTATTATGAATATGGCAAGAATAAATATGGTTTAAAAAAGTAATAGAACTCTAGAGTCTTTAGGGAAGTTCCCCGCTGTTACAGAGCCCACTCATATGGTAGATCTATTTTTAACATTTGAGAAACATCCACTCAGATTTCCATTGTGGCTGTACAAGTTTGTACCCCCATCAACAGTGAATAACCATTCTTTGCCCATACCCTTACCAGCATTTGTTGTGTTTTGATTTTTTTTGTTTATTTTTTGTTTTTTCGAGGTAGGGTCTCGCTCTAGCCCAGGCTGATCTGGAATTCACTCTGTAATCGCAGGGTGGCCTTGAACTCATGGCGATCCTCCTACCTCTGTCTTTTTTTTTTTTTGACAATAGCTGTTATGGTTGGGGTGATACATAATCTCAAAGTTGTTTTAACTTGCTTTTCCCTGAAGGCTAAAGATGTTGAACATTTTAGAAATAATTACTGATCTTTGTATTTCATCTTTAAAAAACTCTCTCTTTAATCAGATGGCCCATGTTTTCATTGCTGGGACAAAATGCCTGACAGAAGCAGCCTGTGGGAAGAAAGAGTTTGCTTCCTTTTACAGTCTCATGGAGAAGTTTCATCATGGTGAGCATAGCAGAGACTAGGCATCACATCCTGTCACATCAGCTGGGAAGTAGCAGCAAGAGTGAACTAGTTCTGTCAAGTGGGGCTCAGGCTATAACATCCCAAGCCCACTCTAAGAGACATGCCTCCTCCAATGAGAGTCCACCTCTCCAACTGTCATTAGCTGGAGATTAACTTTGAGACTTAATCTCATATACATGAGGCAATGGGGGGCATTTCACATGTAAACTACCATGTTTTTGCCCCTGGACCAAATAGACTCACAACAATTTGATGATGCAAAGTGCATTAAGTCCAATTTAAAAAGTT
>PVHP010042314.1:0-15038 GCA_004024765.1 Zapus hudsonius
AAAAAAAAAAAAGAAAGCCGTGTAGTGAGGGGAGTGGCGGAGCTGAAGCGCCGGAGGGCGGGGGAAGGGGCTAGGTACAGAGGCCGATGGAGAAAGAATATTAATATAGGAAATAAAATAAAAAGAAAATAAGAAAAAGTTAAAAAAGAAAGACATGCAAGTGCCTGGGAGGCGTGGGATAGACAGAGGCCTGGAGGGTGGGGTTCAAAACAGAAGGAAAGCCGAATGAAAGCCTCAGGCGGCCTGCCAGCGGGATGAAGCTTTTCTGGCACAGCCTGCCTGGATGACTCACTGCATCCTGCAAGCGCTAGTCCACGCTGGTGGCTTCCAGTAGTGCGGATCCTGTGCTTGGAGGTGTCTGGAATTCAGCGCCGTGGGTGCAGCTTGTGTTCATGACCTGGATCCCTGCTGAAAACCCTGGCCCTTATTTCTCGAGGTGTACGGCGTGTCTGCTAGTCAGCTATCTTCCCCAGAACGCAATTGCTTCACTTTCTTATTTAAATTTGAGATCCCATTGTCTTGTTCCTCATGGCATTGGAATAATAGGCCATTATATCATAGACTGCATTATGCCAATACCACAAACACACACATACACACACCATATAACCAATGTGAAAGTTTCAAATCTTAAATTAAAATATTTGATTCACTTAAAAAATATTTTTACCCCGCAGAGAATGACTGGATGAACAAGGGATCCACAGCCACAGACATTCAATCAACACAGGATAAGCCAGTGAGACAGAATCCAACGATCTTTGACACAAAGTCCCCTAAGCTCACAACCTTAAAGCAGCCTTAATACTCATCCACCACGACTCAGGGAACTATGCGGAAGAGGGGGCGTAAAGATTGTGAGAGCCGTGGTGGGGGAGATTATCCAGAGGCATGGCCAGGACAACCTGGCTGAATACTAGGCTATCCATGGTCCCCTGTTACAAGGACTGATCCAGATGACCCACGGAGGAGGTTATCCAGCGGTTTGGAGGGGGGGGCAACGGGGAATTGGGGATAACAACTCATTGTTTGCCCACTAAATATTGTAACTCATTATGGACGATAAAATTAAAAATATATTTTTAAAGCCAGGCATGGTGGTACATGCCTTTAATCCCAGTACTCAGGAGGCAGAGGTTGGAGGATAGCCATGAGTTCGAGGCCAGTTTGAGACCACAATTCCAGGTCAGCCTGGGCTAGAGCAAGACCCTACCTCAAAAAAAAACCCCCAAAATATCTATGTATCTATTTATTTATTTATTTATTTATTTATTTATTTATTTATTTATTTATTTATTTATTTATTTATTTATTTATTTGCAAGCTGAGAGAGACAGAAAGAGAAAGACAGGGAGAATTGGCACTCCAGGGCTTCTAGCCTCTGTAACTGAACTCTAGATGCATGCACCACTTTGTGCATCTGGCTTTACGTGGGTACTGGGGAATTGAATCTGGGCCATCAGGCTTTGCAAGCAGGTGTGTTTAACTGCTGAGCCATCTATCCAGCCCTAAATTTTTTTTCTAAAAGTTCTTTTTTTTTTAAAAAGGAAAGCTCATAACTTTATACCCAGGTGAAGAAACTGCCAGTATTAGAAGCTCATACTAGACTCTCCCTCCTTACAAGCTCATCCTTCTTCCCAGGGTCCTGAATTCTGATAATTATTTTCTTTATATTTCACTACCCATATTTTGACTTCTAAACAATATAAATTAGCTTTGTCTGATTATTGGACTCTTTAATATGAATTATCTCAGACTTCCAGGAATGTAGCAAAATAGTATAATGACACTTTGTATTTCTTCACTTAAATTCCTGATTGTTAGGGTTTTGCCATGTTTTGTCTGTCTCTATATATACATACATATGGATATCTCATATGTATGTTCTTTGTTTCTCAGTGTATATATGGCTATTCATATATGTATATATATAAATGTATATGTATATGTGTACATGTATGTACACATATGCATGTATATATTTGCTGTTCCTTTTAAAAGAAGTGATACACACAGGCATCTAACATAGGAGCAGGTATATAGGTTTAACTTTGCAGTGCACTATAGTACTGAGAAGGGAATGACTCCCTCCTTCCCTAGTCTCCTCCCTCTCTCCCTTCCTACCTCCTTCCCTTTAATCCTTGTTTCCTTTTTGTCTGTAACAATTTCATTATGTAACCCAGGCTAGCCTTTTACTCTAGGTACCCCTGCTTCAGCCTCCTACATACTGGGATTACAGGCATGTGCCACCATGCCTGGCAATATTGTAAACTGACCTTGACTTTTTGCGTACATGCCCAGGAGTGTTATAGCTAGATTATGTAATATTTCTACTTTGAATTTTTTAAGGAACTCCCATAGTGATTTCCATAGTTGCTGGATTAATTTACATTCCCATTAATAGTGTATAAACCAACTACAATCTTCCTCATTTGTTTTGTATTTTCTTTCTTTCTTTGTTTTGCTCCCCCCCCCCCCAGGTAAGGTCTCACTCTAGCCCAGGATGACCTGGAATTCACTATGTAGTCTCAGGGTGGCCTTGAACTCACTGTGATCCTCCTACCTCTGCCTCTAGGATTAAAGGGTTAGGCCACCATGCCTGGCTTTGTTTTGTATTTTCTTGATGATAGCCTTTATGATTGAGGTGAGATAGTATAGTTTTGATCTGCATTTTTCTGATGACTAAAGATGTTGAATATTTTTTTCATGTATTTATTGACCATTTGTGCTTCTTTTTAGAAGTGTGTCTGTTCATTTGTTAATTTATTGTTTGAATTATGTATTATTTTGGTGTTTCTCTTTTTTGAGACACAGTTTCTTACAGCCCAGGTTTGCCTTGAACTCTCTGTGTAGCTGAAGACAACTGACCTTAAATTTCTCTTCCTCGAGCTGGGCGTGGTGGTGCACGCCTTTAATCCCAACTCTTGGCAGGCAGAGTTAGGAGGATTGCCATGAGTTCCAGGCCACCCTGAGACTACATAGTGAATTCCAGGTCAGCCTGGGCTAGAGTGAGACCCTACCTTGAAAAACCAACCAAAAAAAATTTCTCATCCTCCACCTCCTGGGTGTTGGAATTACTAATGGGCATAACCATGCCTGGTTTATGTGGTGTTGGGATTGATCTCAGGGCCTTGTGCATGCTAGGCTAGCACTCTACCAGCTGACCTGCATCCAAAACCCTGGTATTTCATTGTTTCATTTCTTGAGTTCTTTATATATTCTTGATTAATTTTTTTATTTATGTATGCGAATGTGAGAGAGAATATAAATGGGTATGTCAGAGAGAGAGAGAGAGAGAGAGAGAGAGAGAGAGAGAGAGAGAAAGAGAGAGAGAGAATGTAAATGGGTATGTCAGGGCCTGTGAAACTGCAAGCAAACTCTAGACACATGTGCCACTTTATGAATGTGGCTTAATGTGGGTAATGGGCAATTGAACCCAGGCTGTCAGACTGGGCAAGTACCTTTATCCACCGAACCATCTCTCCAGCCCCTATATATTCTGGATTTTAATCCACTGCAGGTTCTAGACTATTTTCTAAGGCAAATTCTAGTAAAATGTAGTGCTACATTATAAGGATTCATGGTTTTGAGTTTTTCTTGCTATTGTTTTATTATATGATATGAATGTTTATTAGATTCTGTTAAAATATAAAGGCAAACTCACAGATAAGTATTTGTATTACTTAAAACTACTATTGTCTGTCCATAGCACCATTATCAACAGTAGTCAAAAGGTAAGAACAAACCAGGAATGGTGGCTCACACCTGGAATCCTAGCACCAGGATGTTGAGACAAAAGGATTAAGAGTTACAGACAGACTTAGGGTACCTAACAGGTTCCAAGCCAGCCTACATTGAATAGAGAGACCCTGCCTCAAAACAAATAAAATATCAGATGCATTGGCTCATGCCTGTGCTTTCAGCACTTTGGAGGTCGAAGGAGGATGAGGAGGAAGGAACTCTAGGCCTCCCTGGGCTATATTTACATAGTGAGTTCCAGGCCAGCTTAGGCGCAATATAAGATCCTGCCTCTGAAAAATAAAAATAAAAAAGTGAAAACAGTCCATTGACAAAGCATGTTGTGGTATTTTGAATTAGATGTCCTCATAAACTCATGTGTTCTCAATGCTAGGTCCCCAGCTGGGGAATTGGTGCCTCCAGGAGGAGGTGTTTTGTTGGGAGTGAACTTATGGGTATTTTAGCCAGCTCGCCCTTGCCAATGTTTGATGCTCCCTCCAACCACTGTTTGCCACCTGCTGTGGCTGAGGTGATGTCCAGCTTTTGCTCATGCCATCATTTTCCCTGACATCATGGATTTTCCCCATGAGTCTATAACCAAAATAAACCTTTTCCTCCCACACGCTGCTTTTAAATATTTTTATCTGTTTATTTTTAAGGACAGAGAGAGAGAGAGAAAGAGAGAGAGACAGAGAGAGAAAGAGAGAGAATGAATAAATGGCTACACTAGAGCCTCTAGCCACTACAAACAAACTCCAGGTGCATGTGTCACTTTGTGCTTCTGGCTTTATGTGTGTACTGGGGAATTGAACTCAGGTCCTTAGGCTTTGCAGGCAAGCACCTTAACTCAACCCCCACAAGCTGCTTTTGGTCAGGTACTTTGTGTCAGTAACAGGAAGCTAACTATAACACATGTATAAACAAAATGTGACATATTTACAACATATTATCCAGTCTTAAAGAATGAATCCATTATGCCAGGTGAAATAAGCCAGAAAGGAATGGACAAATGTTGCATGGTTCTACTTACAGATATTGTCTAGAATAAGTGAATTCAGACAAACAGTAAAATGGAGGCTTCTGGGGGGCAATGTGGTAAGAGTTTTCTTTGGTCATTATAGAAACTAAAATTAGTCTAACATGATAAACATGCCCACTGCCCACTAAAAACTGCTTTTCTTCTTTGCTATAACAATATAATCTTGCTGTTAATCTAAGCTGGTACAGAACTCCTGGGGCTTAAATGATCTTCCTGTCTCAGCTTCCTGAGTAACTAGAATTACAGATGTATATAGCACCCAGCTTGTTAGGGAGGTTTTCTTTAATGAGTACAACATTTCAATTTGGGATGCTGAAAGATTTTGGGGTGGTGATTGAAAAATATTGTAAATGTATTAATGCCATGGAGCTATACTTAAAAGTGGTTAAAACGGCACTGGAGAGATGGCTCAGTGGTTAAGACACTTGCCTGCAAAGCCTAACAACCTGGGTTCTATTGGGTTCTATTCCCCAGTACCCATGTAAAGCCAGATACACAAAATGGTGCATGCATTTAAGAGTTCATTTGCAGTAGCTTGAGGTCCTGGCATGCCCATTCATTCTCTCTCTCTCTCTCTCTCTCTCTCTCTCTCTCTCTCTCTCTCTCTCTCTCTCTCTCTCTCTCTCTCTCTCTCCTTGCAAATAAATAAAACTGGTTAAAATGGTTAACTTGATACTATACATATTCTAGAATTCCTGACAAAGTATAGGAAGCATGTGGTGGTTTTCCTTATGTGTATGACCTTGTAGCAAAGTGAATTCAGCATTTGGGCACTTGTTTAGAATTTGGTGAATTGATAGATGATGCTGAGAACTGAATTTCTAATTAGCATTCATGTAATATGAAAATAAATTGATCTATATACCAAGTGGTATGCTAGGGATTGTGGGATAAGACACAATCCCTGGAGTCTTCTAGTTGCTAAGTTGGACAGAAAAAAAATAAACTACTTATTAAGGAAAAAAGGATTAAAAATCAGGTGACTTGTTTTATCCTTAATGATTTCCTCTGTGGGGTAATTTTAAAATATCCCTTTTCTCCCTGCAGGTTGCTATGGGAATATATGACCACATAAAAAGAAGTATGTTCTGATAATTCTGATCCCTGACATGTAAGTAGAGTGAAGAGAGCAAAAGAAAAATATTTAGTGCTAACCTTTTTCACAATGGCTACCGATTCAGGGGATCCAGCTAGTACAGAAGATTCTGAGAAACCTGATGGAGTTTCCTTTGAAAATAGAGTTGCCCATTTTGCTGCAATTTGGAAGATGGAAGCTAGACTAAAGGAAAAAAACAGCACCTTCCTTGCTTCTGGGGAAGCCATAGAAAGAAAGAGATTTTTCCGAAAGAGTGTTGAGATGACGGAAGATGACCAAGTTGCCAAATCTTCCTGCAAAGATGGGAGAATTAAGACTGCAACAAATATTTCAAGAGTAGATAAACTTCCTGAAAATATGCTAAGAGGTGGCCAAGAAGTTAAATATGCACAATGTTCAAAGGCAACTTCTGAATCCTCAAAAGATTGCGTCAAGGAGAAAAAGGAAAAAGATATGGAGGAAGAAGCAGAAATGAAAGCTGTAGCAACTTCTCCTAGTGGCAGGTTCCTGAAATTTGACATAGAACTGGGAAGAGGAGCATTTAAAACAGTGTATAAAGGACTGGACACGGAGACATGGGTTGAGGTTGCTTGGTGTGAACTGCAGGTAGGTATATAATTTTCTTGGCTTTAATAAATTCCAGTTTTAGCTGTCCCAGCCTTTCTAAGTGGTATAAAATTAAATATATCATAGATTAAAGAAAGAGCCCATTCTTCACTTTATAGAAATTGTGCCCCTTTTCTAGATCCTCTTAGAAACCGATGCCAAGCCTTTTTTTAAAAGAAAATCTTCCTCTGTTTTTTCTTCTTTCCTCCCTTTCTTGAGCAGTGCCTAGGATAGAAGCCAGCACCTTGTACATGCTAGGAAAGTAAGTGAGATATATCCCCAGCCCAGTTTATATTTATTTTATTATTATATATTACAGTAAAAAGTTTTATTGACATTTTATATATGTACATAATGTATTTTGATCATATTTAATCCCCATTACTCTTTTCTCTTCTTCCCATTCCCTCTAATCCACTTCCTTTTCCCAAATAGCCCCTTCTCTTTCTGAAGTCTTTTAAAACTTTTTGTGACCCAATGAGTGTCATTAGTATTGTTTACAACAACATGGGTACCTTGCTGGTGGCTACACTGAAGAAAATGTCTCCACTTCCCCCATTAACCTGTAACTGTGTATAAATCCTCAGGGAGGTGCAGGGCCCTATTAAACCCTCCCCTTTCCATTATAGGGTGTTTATGGGCCCAAAGTTCTACAGATCTTACACAGGAAGTCAGAGCTGCTATAAAATCAAGAGTACAATAGCCATGTCATGCCTGGCGGTCAGCATTACACACTGGTCCCCTATCTTCCTCCAGCTCTTATATTCTTTTTTTCTTTTTATTGATAGCCTCTGTACTTATAGACAATATACCATGGTCATAATCCCCTCCTACCACCCTCCCTTTTCTCCCTCCTGAATCTCCCCTCCACTGAATACCTTCTTTCAAACTAGTCTCTATTCTATTTTGATGTCATGGCTACTTTGTTCCTGGAAGATGGTATGCAATGCACTCCTCTCCTTCCTTTGGCTCTTATTTTCCTTTCTACTTCTTATTCTACAGTGGTTACCAAGCCTTGGAGAGTGTGTGTGATAGAGATGTGTCACTTAGTGCTGAACACTCCACTATCTCTTCTTCTCAGCACTTTGAGGAGTTTTGAGTTTTCCCAGTGGTCATTGCCATCAGAAAAGAGAAGTTTCTCTAACCAAAAGTGAGAGGACCATTAATGTATGGGCATAAATATAAGTATTTACAGGACAGTTTGGTGGATATAATATATCCATTTAGCCAGCCAACAATAGTAGGTCTGACCATTCCAGCCATAGGATTTTGATTTAAGTTTTCAGCACCAGGCCTGAATTCCTTCCCATGGAGCTGGCCTCAAATCTATCAGAGAGCAGTTGGTTTACCCATTAATAGATATGCCACCATTAGCACCAATTGTCACATTTTGCCTGGCTTAGCTACCATATGGTTTACAGAGTCCGCTGCTGATTAAGAACATTGATGACTTTTCTACCTCAGTAGGCTGCATAGCTCTTTTTAGCATCATGACAGAGCTAGTCAACAGGAAGGCTTTTAGCTCAGCTCCAGCTTGATTTCTCAGTGTCTTGTAGCCAAAACATGTGGAGTCTTCAGCAAAAGGATCTGACCATCTAGTTCTGGTGAGCAGCCAAAAGCCTTGGCAATAACCAGTAATGTTTTAAGGGTATTAAGGTCTTCCCTGACCAACAAATTGCTGAAGGGTATCCCATTCCTGGTACTGAAATTTTCTTGTAACAATCTATGGCTTCCGGGCACAGCATTATCTACCTACCACAGAGTAATTGTGCTTAAACTCTCTTTTTTAAACATACATATTATTTAGCTAAGAAGTAGGTTTCCATATGGCTTGTTCATAACATCTTTAATTTTATTAACCTTTCTCCCACTCTTTCCTGTCCTCCATCCCCTCCTCTGACACCACTCTTACATTCTTATGTTCCCTGAGCTTTGCAGGAGTTACATAGATGTTCCGTTTAGGGCTTAGCATTCCACAGACACTTATTCTCAGCACTTTGACCAGTTATGAGCCTTTATAGTAACTATGACCTACTGCAAAAAGAAGAATCTCTGACCAAAGCTTAGAGAACTGATCTAGAGGCATAATCAGTTATTTAGAAGGTAGTTTGACATACACATCATGTCCACGCAGCAAAACAATAGTAGTGTGTTCCCTACTAGAGACTATGACTTTCCTAGCCATGGGCTTTTGATTGGGTTTACCTTACAAGAGATGAAATTTCCTCCTGTGGAGCAGGCATCAAATCCAATAAGAAAACCGTTGGATATCCCCATGGCATTCATCCCAGTATTGTGCCAGTGGGCTTATCTTGTCTGCCTGGTCAGTATTGTTGTACACAATGTCCACAGGCAGGTGAGACCCTTCATGCCAGTTCTCCAGCAGCCTGCATAGCACCTTCGAAGCAGTATGAGGACTAGCCAGCAGGGAAGAGTTTCCAGTTCAGTTCCTGTTTTATTTTTCTGTCTTGTGACAAGGCATGTGGCATCTTCAGAAACAGGGTCTTATCATCTATCTAGTGGGCAGGCAGTGGGAGTGATTGCATTGTCTTTGTGGGCATTAGAGGCAATTTGCACAATATTAACACTATAAATACATAAGCATGGAAAGTCCATCTTTTAGTGACTTCATCAGCTTCCTTCAGTGTTTTAAAATTTTCATTGTAGAAATCTTCACTTTCTTGTTTAGGTTTATTATAAGGGGTATTTTTGAGGTTATTGTGGATGGGATTTTTTTTCTCTGATTTCTTTCTTGGTATGTTTGTCATTGGTACATAAAAAGACTGCTGTATTTTATGTGTTGATTTTGTATTCTGTTGCTTTGCTGGGAGTGTTTATCACTCTTGAGTTTTCTGGGGGGAGTCTTTAAGGCCACTTATGTATATCATCTGCAAATAAGAATGTTTTTTCTTTATTATTTTTTTAATTAAGTAGAAGCTTTGTATGAACAAAGGATGTGTTGGTACCATTCTTTCCCTCTTCCCTTCCCCATTCCACTGAGGGTCCTCCTCAGTGGAATTGATGATATGCTCATGGGGTTGTGGGCTATGAGTTGTGTGAGCAGCAGTCAATCATTGAGGGGGGTGGTGCAATGCCTCTGGATATCCCCACCCATCTTGGCTCTTACAATCTTTTGGCTCCCTCTTTTGCAAAATTCTCTGAGCCATGGTGGGTGTGTTTTAAGTTTACTTCAGTGCTGAGCTCTTAACAGCTTCTGGATTTCTTCTTTGGCACACTTTGAGTATCCTCAGTGTCTGTCTCCATCACCCTCATGCAGGTTGTCAGGCTTACTGTAGGAGCAGCACTCACACTCATCTTGTCAATTCTCTGTGGTTTCACCTGGGCCCTAGCTGATGATGTATGAGGGGTGGTTTATCTCTTGACAGGGAGTCAGCTATAATTTCTGGTCTTGTTGGTAGAATTAGGTTGTCCTTGGTTCTCCCTGCCTTCTGAAAATATAAAAACAGATTCATGTCCCTCACTCACCTGGAGCCCACTGGCCCCAAACATGTCAGTGCTCTGAACACTCAAATAAGAATATTTTTAACTACTGAGCCAGGTGTGGTGACACATACCTTTAATCCCAGCATAACTGTAAGATAGAGATAGAGATAGAGATAGATAGAGAGACACAGAGAGAGAGAGACAGAAAGAAAGAAAGAAAGAAAGGAAGGAAGGAAGGAAGGAAGGAAGGAAGGAAGGAAGGAAGGAAGGAAGGAAGAATGAATGAATGAATTGTTGTGCCGGGGTCTCTAGCTGCTGCAAAGGAACTCCAGGAGCATGTGCCACTTTGTGCATCTGGCTTTACATGGTACTAGACAACTGAATCCTGGTCATTAGATTTTGCAGGCAAGTGCCTTAACTGCTGAGCCATCTCTTCAGCCCAGTTTTCTGTACTTCATTGCTATCTGTTGTAATATCTCCATTTTCATCTCTGATTTTATTAATTTGAGTATCTCCTCCCTTGATTAGCTTGACTAAGGGTTAGTTGATCCTGTTTATCTTTTCAAAGAACCAAATCTTTGTTTCATTGATTCTTTATATTTTTGTTTCTACCTCATTAATTTCTGCCCTTAGTTGTTTTTTTATGTCTCTTACTTTTGGTTCTGGCTTGTTCCTGTTTTTTCCATGTCCCTAAGGATGATCATTAAGTTCTTTATTTGCAACCTCTTTAATTTTTAAGGCTTAGAGAGATTTTATTAATTATAGATAGAACTTAAAGCACTTAATAAAAGTAAAGAAAAGAAAGTATAGTGAGCTCGTGCCCATGAGAAGGCAGAAGTGGGGTAAAGCCCACCTAGAGTTCTAAAATAGGGCCTTTTATAAGTTCTGTTGGGGCTGAGCTAACTTGCCTCAACATCAAATTTCTGTGTTTCATTGGGGGCTGAGCTAACTAGCCACAATGCCAGGTTCAGGTTTAATCCTTCTAGAAACTTTCGTTTTTGGAAATGGGTACACATTTTGGGGAGGGACTCAGATTGAGTTGAAGGAAAAACAGATCTAAAGAACTCTTTTGAGAAGCCAGATCTTTCTCTGACCTCTAACAAAGTAGAGATTGCAAGGGCAAGCTCAAGGACATTCCTTGCTTTTGCTTTTGGAGGGCCCAGCTATCTCTAAACTTTTTCAGTCCCCCTCTGAAGAAGTAACCCTAATTTCCATTAGGGAATTGGGGCCAATGACAGATCTGGCTTCTTCAAACTGAATGGAGGTGTTCGGTATAGTATGGGAAGGCAGTCCTGGATAAATACCTTGGGGAGAAAGAATAAAGCAAAGAGTTAGGGGAAGTGGGCACTGGGCAAATTGGTGCTCAAGGTTCTCATTCTTGTAGACTGTCAGGCCTTGGAGGGCAATGGAGGGTACCCATGTATGGAGTTAGATTGTTGTGGGACCATCTAAGTGTGGGCGGACTGTAAATGGAAGGAGTCAAGGTTAAAACAGCAGCTGAGCACACAAGGAGACCTCTCTAATTTTTAATGTAGGTATTTATAGCTACTTCCTTCATAGGATTGCTTTTATTAGATCCCATAAGTTCTGGTATATTGTATGTTTGTTTTCATCTAAAAATTCTATGAGTTTTTTTTTATTTCCTTCTTGATTTCTTTAGTACCCATTCATCATTCAGTAGTGTAGTGTTTAATCTTAATGAATTTCTGAATTTTCTGTACTTTCTCTTGCTGTTGATTTCTAGTTTTATTTTTATGGTCAGATAAAATACAAGAAGTTACTTCAATTTTTCTATATTTTTGAGACTTGCTTTGTGTCTTTATATATAAAATCTGTTTTAGAGAAAGTTTCATGGACTATTTAGAAGAATGTATTCTATAGTGTTTGTAGATATCTATATATTTTATTTATGATAGCATTTAACTCCAAACTTTATTTTCTGTTCATTTCACCTATCTGTTGGTGAGAGTGGAATATTGCTGTGTTGGGTTTAATCTGTGACTTCATGCCTAGTAGCATTTGTACTATGAAACTGGACATCCTTGTGTATGATGTTTATATATTTTGAATTGTAATATCCTCTTTGTAGATGGTCACTCTAGTCAGGATGAAGTGACTTTTATTAAAAATCTATTTTGACTGTTTTATTTTGAATTCTGTTTTGTCATATATTAAACTGGTAACACCTGCTTAAGTGTTTCTTAAGTGTTTCTGGAAATACCTTTGTCTATCCTTTCACACTAAAATAACATCTGTCTTTGGTGACGTGAGTTTCAGACAGAAAATAGATGGATTTTTTAAAATGAATTATTGAGTTTATTTGGGGAGAAATTACAACTTGTGGAGTTTATTTAAAGGGAATTAGGACCTGGAAAGGAAGACTAGAACATTTTTATGTGGAATACATATTTTAGGAAAGTGGAAGTTAGGGAGAAACCATGCTATAGCCATAAGCACATAGAAAGTAAGTTATCATTTAAGAGAAACTGAAGCTTTTAAAAGAGAAGTTAGAATACTTTGTAAGAAAAGTTATGATAGAGCTACAGGTATGTGGCATCTGTGCAGACAAGGCTTTCAAGGAAAGATCAGAAGAGGTTGCAAATACGTGCAAAGCTTTGAGCAAAGAGATTAGAGGGGCTGAAAACCCGTGGCAAGAGAAATCTATGGGGACAATCTGAGAGAGTTTAAAAGAGGGGAAAATACTTGGCCTTGGTCACATGCTTTTCATGGGTGGAGGGTAGGGAAAAGTGAGAACACCCACGTGGCAGATCCAGAGAAACCTGGGTGCCACTTGGATGTTTTGTCACCATCTGGATGTAGGTCTTCCTTTTTGTCCCCAAGAAAAACATGTCGGGGTAGTTCAGGTCACACCAAATGAGGGCAAGAGGGTCTCAGGAAGTGGAGAAGCCAGGAAAAGAACTTTATTGTTTTCATTTTTTTTTGAGGTAGGGTTTTGCTCTAGCCCAGGTTGACCTGGCATTCACTATGTAGTTTCAGGGTAGCCCTGAAATCACATGGATCCTCCTACCTCTGCCTCCTAGAGTGCTGGGATTAAAGGCATGAGCCACCATGCCTGGCTGGATCCTACTTAATCTAATCTGCTAGCCTTTGTATTTTGATTATGAAATTCACACCATTAATATTTAACATTATTATTATGATTGTATTAAATCTTGTCATTTTGTTGATTTTGTGGTGTTTAATAATCATTTGTTTAACTGCTATTATAATCTTTTTTTTCCTTGTAGCCTCTTCATTCTATCATTCTCATTAGTCTGAAGAGTTCCTTCTAGTATGCTCAGTTAGAATTGGTTTAATGGTCATAAATGTGTGCTTTTATGAGGGAATATTTTTCTTTCTCCATCAATTATGACAAATAGTCTTGCTGGGTATAATAGTCTGTGTTTGCACCTGTGTTATTTCAGAACTTGAGATACATAATTCCATTTTTGAAATAGTGTCTTGCTTCTGTTTTGTGAGTTGCTCATACTGAACACCCAGCACCAGAGGGAGAGAGTTTTTCCCAGCTTCTCCTGCTATTGCTGCTGCCCTGGGCATGGCATTTCCTCCATTTATTAATATTAGTACAATACTATTAACTAAAATATAACATTCATAATTCACCACTTTTACCACTTATTTTGCATTTTTCTGTTCTATGATCCCATATTGTATTTACTTGTTATTTCCTCCATTCTTTATCTGTGACAATTTGTCCCTTTAACTTTTAAGTTATTTTGTGTATGTGTGTGGGTAAATAAAGATGGAGGTCAGAGGTCAATGTCAGGTGTCTTCCTCATTTGTTGTCTACCTTATTTTTTGAGATAGAGTCTTTCACTGAACCTGGAGATCTCTGATTCTTTTAGACTGCCTGACCAGTGAGCTCTGGGGATTCACCTGCTCCCTTCCACCAGCTGTGGTTACAGGTGTGTGCTGCTGAACCCTGCTTTTATGTGGGCAGTGGGAATCTGAACTCATGTTCTTATGCTTGTGTATCAAGCACTTTATCCAACCTTTCCCTTGAACTTTTAAAGGATATTATCATTTTTTTAGACTGGCTCTCACTGTATAGCCAAAACTGGCCCAAAACTCATTAATTCACTCAGGCTGGTCTCAAATTTATAATTATCCTATCTCTGGGAAGTTCTGGGAATATACATATATACTACCATGCTTGGCTATCTAGGCTCTGCATTTGTGACAGTAGTGATGCCCCTTTACTCAGAGTATTGTAAACAGCAGGGAGTATATGATATTGATATACATTAGTGGCAATAATAATCTTGACTTGCCTATAGTATTGCATGACAGGTTTTCTCTACTATAACTTTTTAAAGTTTTTTTGTCTTTATTATCCATAGTTGTATACATTATATGAGCAAATCTTATGATGGTGCCCCTATTTCCTTCCTCCCAGTCCCCAGCCCACTGGGGACCCTCCTCTTGGGCATACTGGATCAGTTCCTGGGGTTGGTGGTTATAAGTAGCACAGCAAGTAACCAGGCACCCCATGTGCTTACCTGTGATAGTTAGAGGAGAACATGGGGTGTTTCACTCATCACTCTTCTGTACATTATTATTTGAACTGGAGTCTCTTACTGATCCTAGAGCTTGTTGTTTTTTCATGAGCTCTAGTGATTCTCAGGTCACTGCTCTCCTCCAGGACTGGGATTACAGATACCTATATTACTGTCCGAGCAACAGAGAGCTTCATGGGACAAGCTGGAGTTGGCTAAGATGGGCTTTGTTGTTTTCCCTAGAGTCCATGTGTCCTGCCGCTTATCTAGTCAGTTTGGCTATCTCGTACTGAATTGCAAGCCCTCTTATTCTTCCCTGGTGTTCCTGACTTTACCATTTTAGCCCTAATATTCACTTTAACCATAACATTCCTAAGGCAAAGACAAAAGGCAAGACTATTAATTTTTTTTGTATCTTAAAAATATATTTATTGTCCATACTGTGTTACATTATTCAGTGGGCGAACAATGAGCTGTTATCCCCAATTCCCCAATGCCCCCCCTCCCCATCCCCAATCAGCTGGATATCCTCCTCCGTGTACCATCTGGATCGGTCCTTGTGACAGGGGACCATGGATAGCCTACTATTCAGCCAGGT
>PVHP010042316.1:0-15019 GCA_004024765.1 Zapus hudsonius
ATTGGAAGAGATGAGAGGTAGATGAAATTAGAGAGGAAATGAACGGATGCATTACAGCATATAGGCATGCATTTTCAAAAATCTTTCTGAGTGCCTGCTATATGGCCTGTTGTTGGCGATTAAAAATGACAAAATATGGGCTGGAGAGATGGCTAAATGGTTAAGGCAATTGCCTCCATTGCCTAAGGCCCTGGGTTCAATTCCCCAGTACCCACATAAGCCAGACCCACAAGGTGGTCTCTATCTCTCTCTCTCTCTCTCTCTCTCTCTCTCTCTCTCTCTCTCTCTCTGCTTGAAAAATAAAAATAAAATAATTTTAAAAAATGACAAAATAAGTTGGTGGTGTCATACTCTGTCCCACAACTAGACTGTGAACTTCTCAGAAATACAGACGATGTCTGAGTAATCTCTGTTTCCTCCAGAGTGGCATGGGAGCGAGCACAAGCTCATTGTCGAATAAATGAATGAAAGCAGGCTGCCCTGTGGGAATGCATGCTGTTTCACATGGACAGTATTCTTCCTTTCAGCAAGAGAGAGGCTGCCATGCCATGAGGTCATAATGGGCTCCTGCTCCGCAGGTCTGGTCTTTCTCTGCATGGCATTTTATGATTTCTTATTCTGTTCTGGAGCTGGGCAGCTAAACCCTAACTTATGCCTTCAGACCATGAGTGAGAACTAGAGACAAGGTCAACCCATGATGGAATGAATATTCAGGCCAGTCAGTCCTCTCTGATGAATACAGAAGCCAAAGTGTTTCACAAGGGGGGATGTTATGAGATCGGGAGGGAGCAAGTACTGTGTTCAAGTTGAGTAACATGATAGTAGAGAATATTGTTGAGTTCAGGACATCCATGTATAAGAGCAAAAGGGATGTTACCAATAATTACACAGAGACATCAGCCATAAACATGGAAGATTCCAGGAAAATTACAATGAACGAGCCCCTTATTAAAGAGTCAGATGGGGAATTGTCACAAATTAAAGATAATGTACCATTTGGTAGAAGGTGCTGTACAGATCAGAGGCATGTGTGGCAGTTAACTTCTTGTTGCTTGGGACAAACACCTGACCAAAAGCAGCTGATGGGAGGAAAGGGTTTATTTTGACTTCAGGGGGAGTCTTCATCAGGGTGGGGAAAGCATGGCAGAGCAGAGGCTGGGCATCAAGTCTTGCCACATCAGCTGGGAGGGAACAGCAAGAGTGAGCTAGCTAGTGAACATGCGGTAGGACTAGATTAGTAAACCTCAAGGTCCACCCCCAGTGGCACACCTCCTCCAGCAAGGCTCCACCTTCCAAAGTTTCCAGCTGCTGGGTTGTGTATGAGGCTCAGTCACAGACACATGATGCTATGGATGATGTTTCACATCCAAACTATCACAACATGGAAGTTCTAATCTTAGCTCTCCTTCCTTCTGGCTCATCACCCTGGAATTCTTGTTTCTTAGCTAAAGCCCTGAAGTAGATCTGAGGTCCCCATCATCTCCCCCACCCCTTGGGTGGGATACTTCCTTCAAATAATCCTTGTTCAAGAACATTTTGGAAAATCTTCAAGCACTCGTATGGCTTTAACATTGCTGAGTAGCAGGATGAGATTTATTTTGCTTCTTTATCCTTACGCCTCCTTATTCTTATTTTATCCCTGGGATGAGTCAGACATTCATAGATGACTCAGCATATGAACTTGAAAGAGACTTGTGGTAGTTTTGAATAGATGTCCCCCAAAAGAATCAAAGGTTTATTATAATTGTGAATCGTCTCCAGCTCTCTGGCTGGAGGAGGTGTCACTTTGGCCTGGCCTCCTGGGGTCTTGCCCTGAGGTATTTCAAATTGGATGCAAAATACTAGGGATCCATATGCACAATAGCAGCCCGAATGCCAGGTCTGGCAGTTCTGCATTTTGTGAATTACAATGTTACAGTGTGCTTGCTTGCTTGCTTCTGGAGGTGCTATCTGTCTCTGCTTGGATCTGTGAAAGGGGGCCAGCCTTTTTCCTTAACTTCCCCTGGGTCTGTTACTTCAATAAATACTTTCCTCCCCAAAATTGTGCCTGGTTTGGAGATTCATCTTAGCAGCATGTGGCTGACTACGGCAAGACTTCAGAACCAGCTTCTTCATTTACAGATCAGGACAGACCCTGAGTCCAAGTCCAAGGTCATGCAGCAGGATCGTAGTAGAAAACATAAGAAAGACAAGAAAGTAACACACACAGAGATAGCAACTACAATGGTTCCATTATATATTTACACACACACACACACACACACACACACACACACACACACACACATCTGCACTAAGCCACATGCAGTCCAAAAGAACATTTTGCTCATGAGGTGAGTAGAAGGAATGTAGGACCCAGATGCTAAGAGAGGCCCAGATTTCTAATTGATTAGCTAGGAACTATACCCAACAGTCCAGACAGCAAATAGGCAACGCTTGAAACCTGAAACAGAGCTCTGAGCACTGGCCATAGGGAGCAGCAAAGAAGTGGGCTAGTGTCCCAGAAGACAAAGACAAAAGACCATCCTGAAAAGGCAAAGGCCCCACAATTGTGCTTACAGTCATTGAGAAGCCTATGCATGGTGTTGTCTTGGGGACCTCTACCTCCTTAACACACTGCATCTCCACTTAGAAATGTTCCTCAACTTTTGTGGGACTTAGTCAATTGCAAATGGTTAGAGCCCTTGATTTTTGTTAAAAGCAAAAAATAGAGTCTAATAAGTCAATGGCTGAGAAGTTCCAGAAAGTCACCCAATGTCTCTAAATCATATTAAAAGCACTGGGTGAAAAATCACAGAATTCAAGAAGAAATCCCTACAGGGGCACAATAAAAGGCAACCAAGTCCAGGGATCCTTATTTTCCAAAGATGTTAAAATTTCATTTCATAAAAGATCTCCACTCAAAACAATTTCTTTATCCAAAACCACTGTGTCTTCATTTGTCTTATTGGTGGTCACTTCCAGCAGAAACATGCCCAAGACCCTCAGTGCAGAACAGGGCTGTCTTGGTTTATGCAGAGAGAAGGAGCAGGCAGGACAGCCTCCACCCATTGCAGGCACCTGATTTGCTTAATGACCTGCCTCCTTAAGGATGGGCAGTTAAACAAAACAGTTTCTGAATTTCTTTTGTGGAACGGCTGCCTCTTTATTTAACGTTGAAAACTGAAGGGAGTTGAGGAAGGGTAGTGGTTAAACAGGGTTTTTAAATACTGCCTCTGTAATTATCTGTGGAATTAAGCCCAGAGAACCACATTAACTCATCAGAAAATGGAATTATAAAAATTCTTATTAACAGCCACTCTAGCCTCAACTCCCAGTATTCACTGGAGTAATCATTATTGGGAGAGGCTGGGATTAATTTTTTTTTAAGCTAGAGAAAATAAATTCCTATCCATTGCCTGTGTTGGACATGCAGGAGACAAAGCAATGTGAACTTTTATTTTAAGGAGGAAAAAAAGATTTTTTTTTTTCAAAATGTAATTTTGCTCTGATTTCTAAGGGAATTCTTATGCAAGGCATTTTGTATATAAAGGGATTATATGTCACCCATGCAAAATGAAATACAAAATAAACCAAAGAGCTATGAATGTCCTAAGTGCAGAAAATAATATATAATTTATGATACTTTAAATCTCATTAAAAACACTAGCTTTTGTAGCTTCCTAGCAACCAATTCTCAGGAGTCTCTCTGTAAAGAGGTTGGCTCTCCCCAAGCTCCGGGTCCAAAGCTTTAATAAATGAAGCCCATATGGTGAGTATACGAGGGTTCCCTGTGAGCAGGCCATTTGTCTGGGTGTTCTCAAAAGCCTCATATGATAGCTTATAATTTGCTAATCCAATATAATAAACATGAAAGCACTTTGTTAAACTAATGTTCAGGGTCTAAATTAAACCAGTCAAAGCCAGAGAGTTAGAAGAAAAAAAAAAAACTTAGAGGTCCATAATTGCAGCCTAAATCAGAGCAGAGTGTCAAGGTTCTGGACAATGATATTGGGGCGGATACCTTTGTTTTTCTTTCCTTTAGGTTTAAAAGGGCATCTTCATATGTCTTTTCTTTTTCATTTCACATTCCTAACAATCCTGGGACATAAATGGAGCAGGGATTTCTGTGCCCATTTATCAGGTAAAGATGCGGGAGTTCATAAAACAAAGTCCTGGTGGACATGTGCAAAGTCAGGGCTGAGAGGAGTCCAGGACATTCTTTTTGTTAGTGCTTATGATGAAGTTCTCATCAGTCTGCAGCCAAATGCTCTGCTGGATGAGCAATCTGTAGGTGTAGCTCAGTGGTAAAACACTTGCCCAGCAGAGGTAAGCCTCTGGGTTTGATTGCCAGCATAACACACACACACACACACACACACACACACACACACACACACACACACACACTCACATGGTGAGTTTATCTAATAAAACAAAGAACCTTTTCACAAAACAATTTTTGTTGGTAATTTTTAGAAATGTACAGAATATGTTTTGATCATAAGCCCCTCCTAGTACTTCTATTGTCTTTCACCCCTGTGTCCTCTTTTCTGTACACCTTCTTCTTTTTGATTAGTCCCTCTTCTGTTTTGATGTCTTTTTCCCCTCTTCCAACATCCATGTCGAGATGTTGATGGGCCCAATCTTGTGGGATGTCAGTGCAGGTAGCCATAGATGTGAGGTTGTCAATGCAATGGCCACTTTATATCTGGAAGAAAGTGTTCCAAAGCACTTCTCCTCATCCTCTGGTTCTTACGTTCTTTCTGCCCCTTCTTGCATGATGTCCCCCGAGTGTTAGAGAAGGTGGAAGAGACATCTCGTTGATGAAAGGATTCCATAGTATAATGGTTACTCCGGACTCTGAATCCAGAGATGTCTTATTTAGTGCTGAGCACTCAACACCCATTCATTCTCATTATCTGGACTAGTTTTGAGTCTTCCCAGTAATCACTGCCATCTACAAAAAGCTTTCCTGACCAAAGAAGAGACAGCACCAACCAAAGGCCATAAAACATAAATATTAAATTGAAGTTACTTTGAGTTTTCTTTCTATTTTTGATAGTAAAATGACTTTTATATTATAATATAATGGTGATGGTAGACCTATAGCTGCTCTTTTATGTTTAAAAAAAATTAAACATTGACAGTCAAGTTAATTTTGAAAGCTTTGGAAAATTTAGTGGTTGGTAAAAGCCCCAAACGCTGTCCTTCCACTTGTATTTTTTTTAACAAGTAGGAAAAATGGAGGGGGTGGCAATGGGAGGGAGCATTTATACAGCATTGTACAGAAGAGAGTGTCACAACAGGGTTGGGACCAATAGCTTGTATGTCCCCAGTTCAGTGGACAGGGTGAAGGGGACGAAAATAGCATCAGTTTATATTTTAGAATGGGCTTTCACTTTGCTTTCTGAAGGACTTTGTGTATAATGAGATCACAGGCCAGAGTTGCAGAACGATACAGAGATGTCATCAAAGAGAGGCAAACATCTGAAATAAAATAAATAGCACCAACTCTTCTTTGAGGACAGTACACATCTGGTCCCACTGTATTTAGGAAGAGGACGAAGGTGGTTACCCCAAGCCTTTTGAATTGCAGGTGCCATTGCTACCTGTCACCTATGAACAAGGTACCTCATCTGGTGGGATTGTGATGGGTCTGTGGAGCCATCTGTTGCTGAAGGTCACTGAGTGCTGCCCTGGGGAGTCACGAGGTAGAGCACTTTATCTTCCTTCCTTTATAAAATTCTAACACATTAGCAGGGGCTGGAGAAATGGCTCAGTGGTTAAAGACACTTACTTAAAATTATAACACATTATCTCAACTCTGTTGCCCAGGTTGGTCTTGATCCTCCTGCTTCAGGCCCATTGAGTGCAGAGATTGTAGGCCTGGTGCTCCAAGCTCCTTCTATTAACTAAGGCTGTGATTCCCAGTCCTCATGGCAAGGCACACTGGGACACCACACCTACCCTCCCATACAATCACTCAGTCCTGGGTGTTTTGAAGGAATCCCATGGCAGTTGAAAACTCGCTATACTTGATATAAACTACTCGCCCTGATGGGTTTCAGTAGCTCATGTTACAGTCCTTTCTGTAAAAGCTTTGTGTTATGCATTAATCTATCTGTTATTATCTCTCTCTCTCTATCTCTATCTATCTATCTATCTATCTATCTATCTATCTATCTATCTATCTATCTATCATCTATCTATCTATCTATCATCTGTCTGTCTAGTTAGATAGTTACTTTTAGACAATTACTATGATCATAAGCAAGAAGTCGGGATACCAACACATTATTTGCTCATACAGTGTATCTAATTATGGATAATAAATATATAATTTTTGAAAAGCAAGAAATCTGTGAACACTAATGCAGAATAGCAGATAAAGTAAGGGTGATGGTGTCTAGACTATCTGCAAAGTTTGAGAAATCATTTAAAGCCTGATGAGTGTCTGTTAGTATTAAAGAACGAAATACAAATTTATTTTTTCTTTGATTTATTTTGTGTTCCTTTTTCAAGTGAGTCCTAAGAATGTAAATGTTAGTTGACTGGAACTAATTAAATAAATGGTTTAGAGCCCCATGAACAATGATTCCTTGAGGCTCTGAGGGAACTGTGAGCAAAGGAACCTTAGGAACATTCTGGGGACTCTTTAAAGAGTGGGTGAATTGTCAGCGAAGGAGTCTGACGAGGTTTCTAGCTGCCAAAACACCACACCTTGACAAGTGTCTTGAGCTGTGTGGTCTGGGGCAAGCCACATCCCCTCTCTGGTCTTCAGATTTTAGGTCTACAGAGCAAAAGTGTTACCATGAAGCCAGAAGTGTTTCTCCTTACTACATCTTTCTTCTTTTGGGAGCCTCAAACACTTCTGGGAATCCTTCTCTTTTCATCTGGATTGGGTGGGACTGACCCTTCTTCACCATTCCCCAGAGAGGAGATCCATGGATTGACTGTCCAGGAGGGACTGTATACAGTACTTTGCACTCATGAGGGGAACACAGAGAAAGAATAATCCTGAGACTCTGGATGTGTCTTAACTCAAGGAGATCTTGGTTTCAATAACATGTTTGTGGTTTATCTGTGAGGTCAGTTGTGTAAACTTTCCCTGGAAAGACAAATGTCTATTCACCTCAGATAGGGCACAAACAACAGACTAAAGGAAGGATTCTGCCCATATCTAGTTTGATCAATCCATGAGTTTAAACTTACAGGTGCATGGGCAATTTATGGATGACTGCATCACTGAAGAAAAGCTCCCCCCCCCCATAGCCTTTACTGCCTGTATATCCTTGGCGAGAGGGCAGGGTCTCAGGAGCTCTTCCCTCCTCCGTGACAGAATATAATGAGCCCAATCTTGCTCAGGTCATGACAGTTGCTCTGTTCAAAAGGACAGCGTTCCACAACACAAGTTCAGCAAACCAACATTGGCTAAATTCTTTTTTAAAAAACGTTAAACCAGGCAGGTGTGGTGGCATACACCTTTAATCCCAGCACTTGGGAGGCTTAGGCAGGAGGATTGCTGTGAGTCTGAGGTCAGCCTGGGACTACAGAGTGAATTCCAGGTTTGCCTGGGCTAGAGTGAGACCCTACCTTTAAAAAAATCAACTAACCAACAAAACAAACAATTTAACAGATTATTTTCTGAATTAATTGAATGAATCCATTATTTTCCATCCTGTGGAAACACTTTCTGTAAGACAAAAGCATGGGCCTTGTTTGCATTAGTGTCAGGGAGTCTGACATACTGTCCTTGGAGGACTTCATGAAAATATCCCATGGAAACGAAACATTGCAACAGGCATTTAGCCTAACAGATATCAGAAAACTATGAAACATAATTATTACTGCTCTATTAGTTCACATAGTTTCATTACGCCAGACAGAAACACAACTTGATTTGGCATAAGTAACAGAAGAAAGATATCTGTGTGTCTCTTATAGAATTTATAGGACTTAGAAGTCCAGAACTCAAACATGGCTGCAGTCTTGCTTGTCCTGGCTTCTCTCTGTGGGCTGACTTCCTTCCTACCACTCAAACCAGGAGCTTCTCCAATATAGAAGAAATGTTCGATTTTTACATTTTATTGCATTAGTCACCTTCTGAACTTTGGGTTTAAAGTTCCAGAGAAGTGCTGTAGTTGTTAAATTTAAATGTCCTTCCTGAACCTGTCTGCTGCGTCTGGGGAAGGTCTCTTGTCTAAAAGCGGCAGGTCCTGTGATGAGCATGGGATGGACCTGATCAGGGAGAAGATGGGGAAGCTCTTAGATAATCAGAGAAGCAGGGCAGAGAAAACACAGAATGATGGTGTAGTTGACGGAGCATTTTGTCACCAAAGCCTTTTATTTTCAGTGTAATAAATCCCCCTGAAGTCAGTGGCTTGAGGCAAAACCCACATTAGCTGACGGTTCTGCAGGCTGGCTGTCAGGGCATGACAAGGCTTGGGACTCAGGTCATAGTGTCATGAGCCTGAAATGAAAGTGCCAGTCATGCTCTCTTCTTGAACTCAAGGTCTACTCCCAAGCTCTGTCATGTGGTGTGACAGATTCCAGTTGTGGAGGTTGCAAGAACAGCCCTATTTTCTTGGTAGGGATCCACTAGGACCTTCTGTCCTGTGACTGCCATATTCCTTGCCATATGGGCCCCTCCATCTTCAAAACCAGCAATGGACAACATCCCTCCTGCTGAATCTCATGCTTCCAAGTCTCTGGGCGGACGGAAACAACCCCTTTTAACAGAGCCTCTGATCAGTTCAGGCTCACTGAAGAGCATCTTCACAAGCTAAAGGCAAAGTCCTTAATAAGACTGACCCACTTTGCATGCTGGTTCCAAGTGAGGTCTGAGGTCACCCACCCTTGCTTAACTTCAAGGATTCCTGTAGAGCACCCAATTCAATAATTCATTAAAATGGCTCACAGAACTCAGGATCACACATCTCACCATAGCTCTATTATAAAGGTTATATAATAGGTGAGATCTAGGGGGAAGCATAGAGCGCCCACTTCCTTTCCCTAATGGAGTCAAGGGCATGTCTCTCTGCAGACACATGCACATCCATGTATCCATCTCCCAGTGAGCTCCATCAAGCCATCATGCCCAGAGTTTTTGGTGGGGTTTTCTAATCTATCCCAATTTCTATTGCTTGTGTGTCATATGGGTGTGTGCAGTGTGGTGCAGTGTGTGGAGTATCCACATGTCTGTGCCATCACAGCACCCCAGGCTCTCTCTTGTGGTGGTGGGAGCTCACTTGTGGTCTGAGCAGCACATCTGATGCCCCACTCTGTGGCTCACTTTGAACCAGAGTCCCTTCTGTTTTTCACCGGCTTGGGGGATTCCCTGGTCTCTGCTCTCCTTTGTGGGACTGGGATTATAGGTGTTCATGGTTTCAAGTCCCCTCAGGCACTCATGGTTGTTCAGGAAGCACACTTACCCCCTGAGCCATCACTCCAGCCCACAAATCTCCATTTGTTACGTCACGGTTCACGTGATTGAGGTCAATCTCCAGCCTTCCCCACTTCTCTGGAAGGCTAAAGTTCCAGGCTGTTCCAAAGTTTCAGCCTTTGAGTCATGTATTTGCTTTCTCTGGTGATCAGCCCCCATCCTATGCTCTCTAGGGGACCCTTCAGTCACTTCAGAACATAGCCAAGACATTGAATCCCAAGAAGCTTTAAAACGCTCAGGATGGAGCTCATGACAAAGTGGACAAGTTCCTCATCATAGCTCAGACCTATCTGAGGATTCTTCTAGTCTCACCTCTCTTCTCCTCGACATCTTTACGCCTTGAAGTCCTTCAAAGTCCATCCCTGGTGCCATTTCTTCAATGAGCCCTCCCCTCCCCCACCCCCCAGTTAGATCTCCATGCCTCCTCCAGGCTGCCACAAGGATTTGCATCCTAAAGATCCCCATTTTACAGGTTTCCATCCTATTACAAGTTTACTCTCTATAACTGAATTTCATGAAAATGCAAACTTCATTGATTTTAATATAGCAAGACCTCCAAAAATATTTACCTAATGGAATGAAACTTTAAAGATGAAATCATCCTATAAATTTGATAACTAAATCAGAAGAGATGGAAATTAGCACACATTCTCCATGAAAATACCCTTTAAAGTATTAGGGGCAGGGCATGGCAAGATCTCAGTATACTGTGTATATCCTTTTCAATCTTGATTTAATTCCCTGTCATTTAATATGTCATGTGCACATCTTAGGGGAAGCCCAGGAGTCTACGGGAGGTCTGTAAGCCTTTTTTAAAATTAATTTCTTGCGGACAAAGAAATTTTGTAGTATTGGTAAGACTTTGAAAAACAGGACGCCATGCCAAAGAAAGAATCTCGAATTGTTCATCTCTGTGTAGCACAATCATGTTAGACCCCTTAACGGGGGATAAGAAGTGTCCGGATAGTTTCTCCAACACTTGACATGTTCTGTAGGATCCCAGGAGTGGTTGTGATTTTATCCAAGCAGATAATTAGGATGACAGCACTAGAAAGACATAACCCATGAGACATTAGAAACCTGCTCTCTTCTTCTTTCTCTCCTCTCCTCTCTTTTCTTTTTTCCTCTCTCTGTTTCTTTCCCTTCTCTTTGAAACAGAGTATCTGTCCCTTTGTAGCTCAGGCTGGCCTTGAACTCAAAATTCCTCCCGCCTCAACCTCAGCCTCTATAGAGCTAGGAAAAGCAAACCCTTCCTATCAGGGTTCATTTCCAATAATCACTGCCTTTGTCCTGGCTTCCACGTTTGCACTCTCCTCTCCCAGAACATCTATTCTCATGTTCATGTTCAGAAATGACCTATCCTAACGTCACAGTGCTCTGTTTAAATGAAAGACCAAACCAAATTAGACCCTTCCTGCTTCCAATAGTTGCAAACAAGATCAAAGCTTCAGAGGTGCCCCTTGGGGGAAACAACACTGAAGCCACCAGTGCGTCACTCTGTCCCCTACACATTGGAAGCTGTTGATTTTTGGTTTTCGGAGTGAAAGCATCAGGTGTTTGTAGTGTAGGACTGACATGGTTTGTCAAACCCGAGAGCCTTTCCTGGTATAAACTTCTGGAAAGTTCCGCTCAACCCTTCCCCTTTGTTTCTCTCCAAGACTGTTTACAATTTTCAATAAGGGATGTTTGCTGTGTATGCTGTTATGGGGTCCAGAGTATCTAATTGACAAATTACGTTGTGCTTTTGGTGGCTTTAAGTAATCATTTAAAATAAATAAGATCATAATTATCAGTTTTCATTTACCCATTTATTAAGAAACAATGTTCACACTGAGCGGTTTGATTTTGTGTTATAATCAGGCAATCTCTACATGATGACAGATGGTGTTTCATTTTGCCGACACTGTGCTAAAGTGCTCTGAGTTGTGATGTGTTTGATTTTATTAGAGATCAGATTTAACACATGCATGCGACATAACTGCCATCGCATTCCCATTTCTCATCTGTAGGAGAAAATGAAACTGTGATGAAATGTAATATACTCACCCTCAGGCAGAACTAGTGGGACTGGGAATTGCAACATAATAAATCTAATGGATATTACACTATAGGACCCTAGAAATTTACTGTTATTATGTGTAGGGAAGGAACTCGGTTTTGTAAAACTCTCTTTTATTTCACCGGCCTCAGTGCAATTTCACATTATTTAACTGTCGTGTCCCAATAGCAGAGATGGTATTTGTGGTGTTGAAAAGGAAACTTGTCCGACAGAGAACACAGGGGCCCAGGAACCCACAGGAGAAAGCTACTGAAGAACCAGCAATGAGGAGAAAAAAAAAAAGCCAACAAACAAACCAATTACATTTGCCAAATGCAAATTCTAATGATGATGGGTTGTGGGGATTGTCAAAAGCAGCCTCGTTTAAGCACACTGCCACTGTGACACCCACAGGAGGAAGACCATCAGTAAAAGCTTCCACTCGGCGCTGGAGAGTTTATGTTCTCAGCCTTCCCCACTGCCACCCCCTGGGGGACAGGAAACTAAGTTAATTACACATCTAGTTATTGATGTACTGTCCATAGAGCTTTTGTCTCTAACGAGGCCATTGTCAAGTGGAATTCCGAAGGTGGAGGCGGCCTCTGGAGTCACGGGCCAACAAGGTAAAAGCCTGGCTGTCTGAAGGAAGGAGCAATTGAATCTGTCTGCCTTTTACTTATTTATTTTCTCACTGCCCTGATCAAATAATCTGAAGCAGTTTATGGAAGGAAAGGCTTTATGTTGGCTTACAGTTTTGAGGCGGCCGGCAAAGCGCAGAGAGAGTAGGAAGCAGGCATCACACTGTCACATTGGCAGGGAGGAAGGAGAAAGCCAGCAGGGCTGGGCTGTAACACCTGAAGGCTCACTTCTTGTGATGTGCCTCCTTCTGAGAACAGCACCACCAGCTGAGGATTAAGTATGCAAACACACAAGAAAGTGTATGGCGGGGTGCATTTTCTGATCAAACCACCACAGCCTCACTCCAAAGTTGCCCAGACATCTACATATCATAGATATGCATCCCCCCAACCTACCTAACCACACCAACTGTCCACACCCAGCATGCTGCTTCTCTGCCCCAGCTTCACCTTTGCCAGGCCTCAATTCAGTGCTAATCTCTCACATGCTAAGCGAGTGCTCTACCATTTGAGCTAATTCCCCAGCTAGTGCTAATCTCTTCTAGCTCCTGAAGTCAGTCTGTTACCTCCTCATTGTTCTTCACACATGACAAGCTCATGTTGCTCTTCATTTTAGAGCAGAATATATATATTTGGTTGCAGAAAATCTCAATTTGCATTTGTTTGGCAGAAGGGAAAGCTTGAATTTGATGGGGCCTCAGACTGAAGGGCAGGGTGCTGTCCCTTGTGTCTTGGCACAGATGGGACTCGAGCTAGTTTCTATGATGGTTTCTCACTGCTTGTCACTTCTTAGATGTGATGATTCACACTTTTTTTCATTTTGTTCTTGGTTTGGGTTGACTTTTTTCACTGATGTCTCTTAGTTATACAAAATAATGGGTGTCAGTATGATACCTGTCAGAGTCAGTCACACACTGCTGGGATGAATCTCTAAACCAGGCACAATTTTGGGGAGGAAAGTATTTATTGAAACTAACAGATTCAGGTGAAGTTAAGGAAAAAGGCTGGCTCCCTTTCACAGAAGCAAGCAGAGACAGAGAAAAACCACCATCAGCACCTCAAGCAAACACACACACTCCAAACACTGTAATTCACAAAATGCAGAACTGCCAGACCTGGGGTTCTGGCTTTTCTTTTGCATATCTATCCCTAGTATTTTGCATCCAATTTAGACAGGGCCAGTCCTCAGGAGGCTAGGCCAAAGTGACACTTCCTCCAGCCAGAAGCCTGGAGACAATTAATAATTGAATAAAAACAATTATAATAAATTCTATTGGGGGACATTTACTCAAAACTACCACAATACCTGTGTTCACATATTTTGATCATATTCACTTTCTCGGCATACCCCTGTAACACTCCCTGCTGCTCCCCAGAAATCCCCTTCCTACTTTATGTCTTTAGTTTTATTTATTTTAGTTTAAATTTTGTGTTTGTTTTTGTTTTTCGAGGTAGGGTTTCACGCTAGCCCAGGATGACCTGGAATTCATTATGTTGTTTCAAGGTGGCTTCAAACTCATAGCAATCCTCCTACCTTTGCCTCCCGAGTGCTGGGATTAAAGGCGTGCACCACCACGCCTGGCTAGTTTTATTTTTTATTAGCATACACAGCATTGTGTTTTATTATTTTTCAAACAAATTGTTTGTCTTTTTTAAAAATCTAGATTCTGCATATTTGTTTTTCTGAGTCTGACTTATTTCACTTACCATGCTGAATTCCATCCATTTTCCTGAAAAGGACATACTTTCATTCTTCTTTATGGCTGAATAATATTTCGTCAAGTGTATGTGCCACATTTTCTTTATGCATTCATCTTTTGATGGGCAGCCATTGAGAATCACACTGTATTTAATGCAAAGCTACAACTACCACAGGATAGGCACGATCATATGAGAGGAACTGCCATTGTCAATATCTGGGTTCAGGTTCAAACTTGCATTGGAAGATCCAGATGAACCAAGTTGGTATCAAATGCAATGGGGAAAGGCAAAGCTTGGGCCTTAGCACGGACTCAATCTGTTTTAAGATTAGCTTCTCCTGCAGTAATTCTGCAAGAAGGGATCTATAATATGACAAGAAAGAGGGAGGGAATAAAGGTTAGGGAAAGAAAAGCTATTTGTCTGGAGATCTTAGTAGCTGGTCATACCCAACCCTAGCTGGCACCTGCTCTGTTCCTTTCCCCCTTCCCTTCTACCCTAATCTGAACCATATCCCTTATAGAACTGTGATGGTCAGATCTCTCTGCAGAGGTAGCCCCCTCCCCTTGGTTAGGAGGTAGCTAGTTAGAGCTACAATCTAGGGGCTGATTGGTCAAATATGAACCAATCAGGTGTCCCTCTGACTCACCTGGGGAGAACTTAAATTCACTTCCCTAGAGGAAGAGGCCCTCTTCCCCCACGTGGCAATGGAGTAAAGAGACTGCTGATCCAGACCTCAGAAAGGTAAGTTCTTCCCCCACCCCAGCTAATGACTGGGGAGGGGGCAGGTTCTAGACCTTTTCCCTCATAAACGTCTCCTTCTCATAATAGGAGCTTTCTGTTACCTTTTCTTTGGCTGTTTATTTAGCTGAACACTAAGTTCTATTAAACTCTCTGACACGTGTTTTCTCCACACTGGTGGCTAGAGAACTCTGTAACTTCCCACTGGTGACTGGGGGACTTTCCCATCCAATTCCCCTTTTCCTAAATTAATAAATTAGAATAAATGTGTGTAATTAAAATTTATTTCTGTCCCTGTATACAATTCTTTTGCACTGGAGAACATGAACTCAGGGGGGAAAATAAACCCATAATGACACAGAACATTCACACTGCAAAACATGAGGCACAGCAAAAACAGATTGAACCAATACAAGATTTAAAACAAGCAGGGCACCATCAATCTCTAACTCCAAGTTCAATGATTCTAACCAAAAAAAA
>PVHP010042317.1:0-15020 GCA_004024765.1 Zapus hudsonius
TAACTTCATAATATGCTGCTGGATTCACTGTGCTATGGTGTTGTTAATGCATTGTACATCTATGCTCCTAAGGATGTTGGCCAATAATTTTCTTGGTTTATAGTGTATTTCTCTGGCATTTGAGTCAGGACAATGTTGACCTCCTTATTTGGAAGAGTACCTTCTGTTTTAGATTTTTGGATGAGTTTGAGAGTGATTTCTAGTAGTTTTTAAAGAATAATAGGGGATATGAAGAAACATAGAAGAAAAGAAACATGGGGTGGGCACAGATTAAAGTGAAAGAAGGGAAGGATGAGGCTGAAAGGTATAACACTTTACCTGCTTAGAAAATCAAACATATTTTCTGATTCAATAGATTTAGGGAAGTCATGTAACAGGAAATCTTTAGAAAATGGGAAAAAAGGAAAGATATCCGTGTTTCAGTTTTCCAGAATTGAGTAATCTGTCCATATGAATTAATGGTGTCTGATTCTGGGATATGGGAATAGAACCTGGGGCCTCAGATGTGTTAACCGCAGGCTCTGCTACTGTGCTACACTCACAGCTACAACACCCTGAATCATATCAGAGCATAATGCATTTAAGTTGGAAATTAACAATGCAGGAGCAGCAGAAATTACACCAATTATTGGTGACTTGACAATATGCTCCTAAACAACAAATGGGTCATTCAAGAGATCAAAAAGGAAATTGAAAATTTCTCAGAAGTAAATAATAATAAAATGCATCATACCAAAACCTATGGGACACACTGAAGGCAGTCCTAAGGGGAAAATTCATAGCACTAAATGCCTTCATAACAAAGACAGAGAGATCTCAAATTAAGCACCTAACCATCCACCTAAAGGCATTGGAAAAACTAAAACAATCCAATCCTAGGAGCTCAAGGCAAAAGGAAATAATTAAGATCAGAGCTGAGATTAATGAAATGGAAATGAAGAAAACTATTTTAAAATAGATGAAATGAAGAGCTGGTTCTTTGAAAAAATGAGATTGGCAAACCTTTGGCTAATCTAATTAAACAAAAATAGGGAAGACCCAAATCAAAAATCAGAAATGAAAAGGGAGAGGTCACAACAGACCCCAATAAAATTAGAAGAATCATCAGGTCATACTACCAAAACTTCTAGTCCATAAAACGGGAGAACCTGATGAATTCCTGGACACCTACTACTTACCAAATCTTAACCACAGCAGATAAAAGCTCCTAAATAAACCTATTACATCCAAGGAGATTGAAAATGTAATCAGACATCTCCCCAAAAGGAAAAGTTCAGGTCCTATGGATTCTCAGTCAAATTCTACCAAACCTTCATCATAGAACTGAAACCACTCTTTCTGAAGGTTTTTCATGTTATAGGAAAAGAGGGAATGCTTCCAAATTCCTTCTATGAAGCTAGCATCATCCAGACAAAGGCACAACAAGAAAGGAAAACTACAGACCCATATCCCTGATGAACTTAGATACAAAAATCCTGAACAAAATCCTCACAAACCGAATACACATCAAAAATATTATCCACCAGTAAGCTTCATCTCAGGAATTCAGGGATGGTTCAACATATGGAAGTTGGTTAATGTAATCCATCTTTAATAGACTCAACCACAAAACAAAACAATACAAAACAAAAAACATGCTCATCTCAATCAATGCAGAAAAGGCCTTTGACAAAATACAACACTACTTCATGATCAAAATGCTGGAAAGGCTGGGCATAGATGGCTTATGCATCACCATAATAAAGGAAATATGGAAAACTCCTAAAGCCCAAATCATACTCACTGGAGAAAGATTCAGGAGTTCCCACTAAATTCAGGAACAAGACAGGGCTCTCCACTCTCATCATTGCTCTTCAACATAGAGCTTGACATTCTAGCCAAAGCAATAAGATAAAAGAAAGGCATAAAAGGGATACAAATTGGAACGGAAGATGTAAAACTATCGCTCTTTGCAGATGACATGATCCTATATATAACAGATTTGAAGAATAGAATCAGTAAACTCCTGAAGGTGATAAATACCTTCAGCAAAGTGGCATGATAAAAAATTAATATATAAAAATCAGTACCCTTACCGTATGCAGGTGACATGCATACAAAAAAAAGAGAGAAATCAGAGAGGCTGTCAAGTTTTCCATAGCCTCAAAAAAAAAATCAAATACCTTGGAATAACACTAACCAAGGATGCGAAAAGATGGAAAGATATTCCATGCTCCTGGATAGGTAGAATTAATATAGTAAAAATGGCAATTCTTCCAAAAGCAATATACAATGCCATGCCAATAAAAATCCCAGCTTCTTTCTTTACAGACATATAAAAATAATCTCAAAATTTATTTGAAATGGCAAAAGGCCTTAGATAGCCAAATCTATCCTTAGTTTAAAAAAAAAGTTCCTCAGGTGGTATCACCATTCCTGATCTAAAGATATACTACAAAGCCATAGTAACAAAAACAGCAAGGTACTGTCATAAAAACAGAGACAGACCAATGGAACAGAATTGAAGACCCTGCTCATAGTTCAAGTAACTTTCGTCACTTGATCTTGAGGCTACACCCATTAGAATCTTGCCAAATTAGCAATGTGTGTCTCATTTAACCTATACTGATCTTACTCTCTGAAGGAGATTCTGTTTGTATTTTTCAGAAGGTAGCTGGAGAGCCAAGGACAACCCAATTCTACCAACAAGCCATGGGATACTGGCTGACATCTTGGCAAGAGATGAACCAGCCCTGGTCTATCATCTAGGCCCAAAATGAAACCTATGAGAAAGTGACAAGATAAAGAAGAGATCTATCACCACAGCAAGCCAGATAACCCAGGAAAGGTCAATGGATACACCAACGATACCCAACACAACCCAAAGCAGAAGTCCAGAGACACTTAAGATCTCAACAATAAAGAAGTTGTAATACTCAACCACCATGACTTAGGGATCTGAATGGAAGATGGGCGGGGAGATTGTAAGAGCCATGATGTGGGAGAAAATCCTATGGATTTTAAAATTTGCTTCATTGTACTTGGTATGTGTTCAGTCAAGTTAAGTTTATTGGAACTTGTCTGTGGCCTAACTTATGACCTACTGTGACAGGGGTGGCCAGGCCTGTGAAAGCAAACTGAAAGTAAACAAAGATGAGAAGCATCTTTGAGTCTGTAAGGGGGGATATGTATTTTTTAATTGGGGTTGTAATGCATTTACATTTAAATAATTACTGAACAGACAAGATTATGTCTGCTATTTTTTTCTTTTTATTCTTCTATTCCTTCATATCTATTATGTTAAATAGATATGCTCTGTTATACCAACCTAGATCTCTTGGTTTTTTTTTCTTAGTCTACATTTTAAAGTTTTCTTATTTTTAGTTGTTGCTCTGAGGATGACTTTAGTGTCTTCATTCTTTTGACAGTTTGAGGATGATGAGTCTGGACATGGATTTCTGGGTTTGTTGAGCTTTTTGGACATGCAGATTAATGGCTCTTATTAAATTGGGAATTTCTAAGTCATTTCTTCAGCTATCCTGTCTGACTTATGTATATATTGATTATTTTTTAATTTACTTATTTTTCTTTCTACAAGTCAAATGGAGTCTCTCAGTGTGTTGTTTTTTTTTCTTCTGCAGCTCAAATCCACTGTTGACTGAGTGCATTTCTCCTATCTTAGCCTTTGCTCTTCTCAGTGACAGAATTTCTACTTGGTTCTATCTGGAATTTTCTATAAGGTAAGATATCGTGTTTATACTTTAGTTCTTTAGATGTGTTTTTGGTTTAAAAACATATTTAATAGTAGCTGATTTTAAAAATATTTGTCAAATAATTCCAATGTCTGAACTTCCTTAGGGATAGTTATATTGACTGCCTTCCCTTCACCATAGATGAGAATTGTGTTTATTTGCACATTTCATTTTTTTCTTATTATTAAAAATTATAGGGCTGGAGAGAGATGGCTCAGCAGTTAAGGCACTGCTTGCAAAGCCTGATTGCCCATGTTTGATTCCCCAGTACCAATGTAGCCAGAGCCAGATGCACAAAGTGGTGCGTGTGTCTGGAGTTCATTTACAGTGGCAGGAAGCTCTTTATACACCCATCCCCATCTCAAATAAATAGGTAAATGAATATTTTTTAAATCGAACATTTAAAGTCATATAATGGGACAATACTGGAGATAAGACTTTTATCCTTTTAGCTCAAGTTTTGCTCTTTTCAGTTTTTATTATTAGTACTATTTGTATTTCTCTTATTGGTTGATAAATGACTTTTATGAATTCTGAAAAAAACAAAAACAAACAAACAACAGAATCAGATTAAGAATGGAGTAACTGTTACCCACTACACATCCATGGATGACACACAGGAGAACAAGTTCTACCTCTGACTCCTCTTTCTGCCAGCAGACAGAAATGCAGCAAGGTGCCTGCCCAGTGAAGCATCTAGGTATCTATGGCATTGACAACTTTCTCCTCTGTCCTCCTGATCCTGCCCCCCGCGGTGCTATACTTACACACAAGGCTCCCACGAAAGGGTAACCAGATTTTAACAAGGCAGAAAATGCTGGAGTAAAGTGTGGGGCAGTAGGAGCAGAAGCCAACATGATCCCCAAACACAACAACATGGCCCCACACAGAATCTGGATTGCCTGTTGGAAGAACCGAGGTTGAAGATTAAAGCCATCATGTGTAAAGATGGGCCTTTCCATCTCCCTATGGTGAGCAGGCATCACCTTGTACATGATCCTAGAGCTCACAGGCACGTACTGGGCTGTCTGAGTGCCTGGTTAGCATATCTCCTGCTGTCTTTGAAAGAACTGTAGACAGGGTAAAGCCCTTACATTCACTTGGGCATTAGAATGTGGAAGCCCCTCCTGCATCTCCACAAGCTTATTAAAACCTACAAAGAGCCAGGCTTCTTCACTCCAGGTTCCTACTCAGGATCCCAGTGTTCTCTCCCTCACACATGCCCATGTATGTGTGTGTATTTATAATATGTACTTCCTGACCATTATTTTCATTAAGGAAAATACCACAAAAATGAAAAAATCAATACATACAAATAGAGAATCTTCATTATTCATATTTATGATAAGGAAAAATACTTTTTAGTGGAAAGTCCCCTCTTCATGGATTTAACTGTTCTGCTTGTCACCTTGTAGTCCCTCTGGCAAAACTCAAGGCTCTTTCCAAACTCAGAATGGCTCTCTAGTCCTAAGACCCAATTTCTCTTTCTTCTGCCCTACACCTGCCCCAGCATGGGCTGAACTAGATTTACCGCAATAACTTTGATTTCTGGCTTTAGGTGTTTCTTCAGGCCATCTTGAATCTTGTGAATAGGCTGACGTTTATCTGCTTGAGCAAAGCTGACTCCATTTGGTGTGATTACCGTAACAGTCTCATTAGTCATTCCTTGTGACATCGTACTACTGTAACCGCTGGAAGAGAAAAATCAACTCAGCTCTCAAAAGAACTATACTCCCAGTCCAAAACCATATGCATCTCTACCTTAAATCTAATCTTGGCCTATCGGTTAGAAAAGGAAACTCAGTATGGAGAAGTGAAAAACTACGAAACATTGGATTCATGCAGATTTTTTTCATAATCTTTGACACAATCCACAAATTTCAGTAATAAACACATCATAGGAAGAAAACAGCTTGAATCTTGAGAGGCTCTGGTGTTCACAGGCAAATGTTCACACAGCATGCAGCCTTCCCTTTCCCCTGATTCCACCCAGCTCAAATACATTTCCCTTTATGTGATGAATTAATTTCAACATCAAATTAGTCTTCTAGTCATGGCCTCATTTGGAATCAACCTTGAATACTTTCCCATTCAGGTTATGAATTACTCAAACTAACCCTGGGTGTTTAATTTAGGCCTGAGTAATAATGTGAGCATTAATTCTACATATATCAATAGACATTATCACAAAGTGCTTTGAATCCTCATGACAATCCTGCATATTAGTTGGTTAGTAAGAACATAATAGAAAATCGGAACAGTTTGAGTTATGAATGAAAATTTAATACATACTTTGTGTAATGACATGGAATTATTGATAAATGTACATTTAGAATATCATAATTAATTAGCCATTTGCACACTGCTGGGTGCTGTAACCCCACACTCTGAGTCTGGAACCCTTGAGAAACTTCCCATATAAGGCTACCTGTTTCTACTTTCACACTTGCTAATGGTTGTCTGTGTCTCAGTTTGTACAGTCTGGAAAAGCAGTTACATGGAGTGACATAATGAGGTATCGAGTGATGTCTTACAAGAACTGTCCCCTTGTTAATTAGGACTAACTTGTTGACAGCATTAGTTACTGAGCTCATTTAGATCTATTTTCTGGTTGGCAAATGGCCTGAGATCATTTGAAGGGACAAGAGCTTGGGTTCCATCAATCATGTGGCCTTAGGAAAGTAGGTAGCTAGAAAACAGCAGGAACAGGGTTAAAGCCAAATGCCCTTCCATTTCCTCATTCCAGTTTTGAAAAGCTCTAGTGTCTCCTCTCCTTTCATACATCATCACAGAAAGAGTAATGAGTAGAAAAAAGGCTTTCAGGGCTACCTACCTGTACCTGTGGAGTCCCCGCTGAACTCTCAGGAGACCCCAAGATGTTTTAACACTGCGTTCTCCAAGTCCAATCCTTAGTTCCTTCTTGTGGTCTTCTGACTGTCACCAGCCCTTCTGAGTTCAATGTTCACTCCTTCACAGGATATGATACTTACAGACTGCAGATGCTTCCTTTTTTGTAAACTCCAATTAACTTCAGAAAAATCACTCATGGGGCTGACAGTGCTGCAATAGTGTGGGAACTACGATCCTAGTAACTGCTTGATCAATGCTCTATGCAAGACTGAATTCCTTTTTTGGTGGATAGATTTAAATTTTTCTTTACCACCAATTCTGGACAGGCTGAAAGTAGACTTTTGACACTCATTGACTACTTATTGCCTATTCTGAGCTTTCTTCATATCCTGACCACTCTTTCTCTAACCAATAAATGGTCTAAACTAGATAGCTAGACCTTCTCTCTAAAATGGGAAGTTCCCTCAGGAAGGCTGGATGCCTCTAGGAAGCTAGTGAATCCGGAAGAGTTCAAAGTGGAGGAAATTCAACAAGATCTGAACAACTCAACCAACTCACACTTTGGATGGTTTCATGAAGACAGGTGAACCACTGGCACTTTAAGACCCTTGGGTATGCATTCTTTGGAAGATGGCTTTTATGTTATTGTGCAAGAGAACCAGAACCAGCTTCAGCAACTAAACATACTTGAAACTTCTTTCCTCTTTTGTAAAAGGAGGAACCTCGAAAGCTGTGTCACTGTCAGGTCTGAAGGTGGTGGGTTCTGCATTTCATCCATGAAATCACCTGCTGAAAACAGGAGTTAAGAAGTGTTCTTATATCATTTTGACTTTGACTTTGATCTCAAAGTCAGAATAGCACAGAGATTAATTCTTATAAATTCTAGACAAGAATGAGAGTATATTCACTCAAAAAAAAAAAAAAAAAAACCTATGGGAAAGGGTAGGTCCCAGTCTGGTTGGGCCCCTTCTACTTCCCCAGCATATCTTTGTCTCTGTCCCTCATCCATGATGCCTGTGTGCTTGACAATGTCACAGCATGCAGTAAGCTCCTGGAGTGGAGCCCTCCTCCTGAGCTTTGAGAAAGAAGTCCTCTTATGGGACTACCACACCCATGTTCTCTCCAGGGTAATTTGCTGGAAAAACTAGTTAAATCTGTACAACCAAGACTCTCCCCAGTCTGTATACTCTGAGTCTGAGGTACTCATTGTAATTTATTATCTTAAATGATTTTATAGAAATTTCAAAGATTGTATGAGATACTACAAGTGAGCTGCTTAGCACCGAATCTTCCATAATGGCCCACCGATGATCTACTGACATGATCCATGTGGGGCCCATCCGCGACCCTTAATGCTTAAGGTTTGAGAACCCTTAATCTAGGAGCAAAAGGATTTTTTCAGCATATGTGTGCAAGAATCAGAATTATGCTAAATCTTAATTATTTCATGATTGTTAATTTTAAATTTTAATTACCTTTAAAATCCTTATAATTCACCATGCTAACCATTTTTAGTATACAGTGCAATAGCACTAATTGTAGCCTTATTGTTTCCTAGCAGATCTCTGGAACTTTTTCATCTTGCAGAACTAAAATGCTATATTGAAACAACCACCTGCTTCTTTTCTACCTTCGGCCCCAGCAACACCACCCTAGTATTTCTGTCATATGATTTTAGGACTATTTGTGTTTCTCCAAATGCCTGGGAACTTGTTAAGATTTGGTTATTCAAAGACATATCAGCCTCTTCTAATTATTATTATAGCTTCAAAGCTCTTCAGTGATTAGCATAGCTAGAGATTCTAAGATTCCTCAAAATATTTGGGATGCTAGTACTCGAAGTGCTATTCGGGTGTCTGGGGGAGAAAAGCCAGCAAAAGTCTTAACTAGTAATGGACCCTGTGAGCTACATAACTAGCTGACCAGGCAAGCTGTGCCCACTAATAATAATATGCCCACAAATAATGACATGTGAGTTTTGAGGGAAATTAACTGCTCTCTGGCTGGCTTAGAGACCTGCTACACAGCAGAGAATTCATGCCTGTTATTGAAAACCAGTCAAAGTCTATTGGCAAGGTCATAGGCACAGTTGTTTGACTAAATGGTTATGTTTTTACCTGCCAAAGTTCCGTCTAAACATTTATGTTTATACCCATAGATTAATACGTTTCTTACCTTTGGGCTTTATTTTGCAGACTGTGATAACTACCAGAGAGATTCAAAACGTGTCAAAGTTCTGAAAAGAAATAACAGTTGAGTGCTCAGAGCTAAAGGAGACATGTCTACTACACCCTCCAAGGTTCAGAGAACATTGTAGACGAGGAGACAGAAAGATTGTAGGGTGGGAGGAGGGCTTCAGAATGAATGTTGTCTTCTGGACTTGAAGTGATTGTCACATGCATTAGCTCATAGCAGCCATTAATATGTGCAGAGACCTACCTAATATGCAACCATGGAAAGTTATTTATGGAGAGAGAGAGAGAGAGAGAGAGAGAGAGAGAGAGAGAGAGAGAGAGAGAGGAAGGGGGAAGAGGGAAGGAAACACATCAAAGAGGGACCACTTGGAAAGAAGGGGTTTAGGGGGATGGGGAAGGAAGGCAACAGAGGCATGAGAGGGATTTTGAATTAAATAAATTATGTATTTGTACAGAGATTATCAATAAAAAGTTTTTTTTTCAAAGTGGGATGCATCTTATCTGGGTGGGCTTGTGTGTATAATCTTGTAGTTCGAGCAGTTTGCCAGTTTACTTTCTAGTCTAGAACAAGTGTCTCCCTCTGGAGCTCCGTCCTTTCTAGTGCTGAAACAGTAGGGCTTTTTCTCAGAAGCCTCCCACCTGGTTCCAAACTTTGCAAATAGAAGCTTAAATTGTTTTTTTTTCTCCCAAACATATTTCGAAGATGAAAGGGGAATGAATGTGATGAAAATGACATGACTTCTTTGTAGTTTTAGAAAACACAACCTGGAAGTTAATAGAAAAATTCTCTTCTTTATTTACTCTATTTCTCTTTTCCTCTCTTCCTTCCATGTGCTTCCATTGCCCACTCTGTCCATATTCAAGAGATAAAAGTCAAGACGTCCTAAATGTGTGAAATGAAAAAGATAAAATTATGTTATTTGCCCATAACTTCTGTCCTAATCAAAACGCTTAGTGCTCATCCATGTAATATGGCACTAAACCTAGGTGGGTAATCAATGGCTTGTTAATTAGCTAGGAAATTTGCTAAGAGGCAGGTACATCTTAATTGGAACTGGGATCTATGGCAATCCCATATGAAAACCAAGAACCTGGGCTCCAAGGGGAAAACCCCACTAACCAGAGATCTACAGAAAGGTTATACCCATTAGAATCCCAACAAATTAACAAAGTTTGTCTCATTTAACCTGTACTGATCTCACTCTCTGCTGGAGATTCTGTTTGTATGTTTGAGAAGACAGTGAGAACCATCAACAGGACCAGAGATGTTGCCTGCCACCCAGGCAGGAGATGAAGCACCCCTAACTTATGATACAAAGCCCAAACAAAACCTTTGAGGAAGCAGTGAGATGAGCAAGAGACCTACCTCCCCAGTAAATCAGATAACCTGTGAAAGGATGATGGAGACTGAGGATACCTAGCGCAATCCAAAGCAGAAATTCAGAGACTCTTAAGACCTCAACAGTAAAGTAGACCTAAACCTCACCCACTATGACTCAGAGATCTGAGCAGAGGAGGGGGAAAAAGGATTGTAAGAGCCATGGTGGGGAAAAAAACTGGCTACCTCTCATACAATTCATAGCCCCCTATCCCATGGACTGGTCCAGCAAGCCCAAGTAGGAAGGCTGCCCCATCAGGGTGGGGACTAGGATGAGGGAAGTGGAGTTAGCACCATAAGACTTGCTCATACAATATATCTAATTATTGACAATAAGTATGAAAAATGCTGTTGTACAACAAGGACCACAGTTGAAAGCACAGCCAGGAACCTGCTTCAGCATTTCAGAGTCAGAGGAAGAACACAGTGTTTCCTAAGGCTGACTGGAATGTCTCCTCCAAGTGAGAAGTTCCTTCCCAAAATGCAGAATAGGGAAGTACCAGAAAGAACAGAGAAAATATAGTGAAAAAATTGAAAATTAAGCAAAGTGCTTGCATTCTTTGTGGATGAGAAAAATTAACAGCTAGATGCAGTTCTCTTTCTCTAGCTCTGAGACCGAAGCCTTTGTTATAGTAGGAAAATTCCTAGGTGAAAACCTGCCCTCTAATTTGATGTATAAGCAATGGTAGCTTTGAGGAAGTAGCTAAGGGTCTCAGGGAAGGGCTCTTGTGGATGACAGTTAAACACGCTCATGAAAAGGACTAGGAAGGGCTTCTCTCTTTCTGCCATGTGAGTAGAACCACATGAATATAGCTATCTTCAAGCCAGAACTGACAGAGCGGCCATTGTGGACTTACTAGCATCTAGACCTGTAGGGAATATATTTTGATTGCTTAAGATACACAGGCTGTTATTGTGTTGTAATCAGACTGGACTGACCAGGATAATCCCAAGGGTAACAAGTTCCTGAATAATCCAACTCTTCATTATTTCTACTTTTGCTCCAGTCTGATTTTAAAGCACTTTTAATTTATCCACTGCACCATGCTCTCTCCCTGGACTCTTGGCTCTTCCTCATCATGTTGCCTTTATGTGGAACACTCCCATCGCCTTGCTCTTCCAATTTGAGGTCTCTTGCTCACTCACTGGGTCTCCAGGTAGATGTCGGCATCTCTAGAAGTCACATTTCCAAGGCTAGGTTAAATGACTGTCACGTAAACTCTGAGTGTCTCCTGTTCACCTGGTGAAGAACTAATCATTCTGAACTAATTACATGACTAACCTATTGACTTATCCGTATTTCCTAGCCGCTTGTAGCAATCTGGGCATACATTAGGGGTATCACTTTTCACTATTTTATATTTTTACACAGAGCATTGCTTGGTGGATGGTATGTTTCCTGAGTAAATATTTAATAATGAAAACTGAATACTATTTTAATTTCCCTCTTGTCATGATTTGGATGGATTTTGTCCCCTGTTGTGGTTTGTGTCAGAAGTGTCATATGGAGCCTTAGGAGGAGTTTGGATGGTGAAGGTGTTAACCCGTCAGGGGACCCATTCATTGATGAATTAGGTGAACGTGCCTCATTTGTGTAAGTCAGTCACTGGGAGTGTGGAAGGGAGTATCTTTGTCTTCAGTTCCGTCTCTTTCCTCCTCTTGTTTTCTAGCTACCATGAAGTGAGCAGCTGTCTCCTATTCCCCCTACACCCCCCTCCAAGACAGGCTCATGCCATCATAATCTTGTATCTTGCTGCAGGGTCAAAGCCATTGAATAGATTAGTGTCAAATGAAATTTCTGAAACTGTGAACTAAAATGAATTTTTCTTCCTTTTCATTATCTTAGGTATTGTCACAGCATTGGAAACCTGACTAACACACGCCCCAGTGCTTCCGTTGGCAGGTTGGAACTCAGAGTGACAGTACTGAGGGAGTGGGCACTTTGAAAGGTGGGAACTAGCAGTGGGTGCTTAAATCTTGGAGGGCATTCACCTCAGAAGAGATGCAGGTAATTCTCACAAGACCCTGGTTAGTACCCATGAGAAGTTACAAAAAGAAACACTAGCCTTCCTCACTGTGTCTTTCTCTCTTACATGTGATCTAAAACACACACCTCTCACCATTCTGCTATACAACATGCTCTGATACAGCTAGAAGGCCCTCAGTAGAGCTGCAAGATTTGAGCCATACACTTGAACCTCCAAAAACTGTGAGCAAAATCAACCTCCGGTCTTTACAAATTACTCGGCTTTTGGTGTTTTGTTATCCCAATGGAAAATTGACAAATACACTCTTCCATTGCAGGAAATTATTGTGTTCACTTTACAAATGAAGAATATTAGACTATGGCAAGTAAAATGTCATGAAATAAATCATAGCAATTGAGTTTTTTTTTTTTCAGTAAAAGACTGTGTCTTATTCCTGACACCTGATTCCTTTTGGACTTAGAGAAGTGTTTTCTCGTCATCTTATGGGAATTTCATGATTCAGAAAAAGCTTTTAAAATGCCAGTAAATTATTCTGTATATAATAAAAAATTTCCCCCAACTAAATCCTTTCATTGTTATACATAGTAAGAACTGCTGGTGTTTTAACATGAGTGACTATAAGTAGGAGCCTCTGCTTTTTCAGCAACTTTAACAATAGATACACCCATATTTGGGACATAAAATCAGTTAACGCTTACTACATAAAAAAAGGAACTCAGGTTCCTCAGAAATTCTATGAACAGCCTTTAAAGTTTAGAAAATGTGCTAGAAAAACCATGCAAGTTTAAGTGGAGTGAGGTCTGCTGTGTGGGGAAGTCATTGTGTCTGGACCTAGGACTTGAGGCTTGAGGCATTTTCCTAAAGCCTGGCCTTCATCAGTCACACACAACAGACATTGCAGGCCGGCAGAAGGTAAGTCTAGAGACTTGGCCTTCAAGGTTTGTTTGATCATTTCTTTTTCTTTCCTAGAGCTATGATTCCCCCATGTTTAATGAGGACAAATGAGGCTACCTCTCATGACATAAACTGATATTCTTGATTAGAATGGGCTGAGAACACCTCTAACTGTACCTTGGAGCCCTTGAGCAGGTTTCCTCAAGTCAAGGCTTTGTATAAGATTCTAGTTAGTTTTGTTCTTTCAATCCAAAGATTATCAAAATCTTAAAGTAATATTTTAAACTTTTAAGTAACTCTTTCATGCACTGTTAATGCTTTTCACATAGTATTGCTTTCTGTCAGCATCTTGTTATGTTTACAATCCACCAGTTGCAGAAATATGAAGAATCTAATCTATGTGTGTCTCACAATACATATGATACATGTTATATGTAGCATGAAAGCAGAGTCCATCATCAGATGTATTTAGCTCGGTCCTGAGGTAGATGGTTACTGGACTTGTTCTATAACAATCTTTGGCACCATTTATAGGATAATAAGGTCATGAACCAAAGCTGTCTATGAAGAATCCTATCAATGGAAGCATCATGAAGTTTCTTAGCAATGTGGAGATCAAAAAGGAGCTTGGAGCTCTCTTTCCGCAAATGAGGTGAAAGAAACCAAGAGAAGAGAAACAACTTACCTGGAATATTAATCTTTGGTTGTGATAATATAAGTGGATCCTAGTGTGTAAGATTGCTTATAGATTTGTACTGAAAATATATTCTTTTTAATATTTTATTTTTATATAAGTTTACAAAGAAACAGGTTTCCTTATGATATTTTTATATAATTCTTTTTCGTTGATTCCTTTTTTATAAACTCTTGATATGACAAAAAGATTGTTCTCAAGCTGGGCATGGTGGCGCACGCCTTTAATCCTAGCACTCAGGAGGCAGAGGTAGGAAGATCACCATGAGTTCAAAGCCACCCTGAGACTACACAGTGAATTCCAGGTCAGCCTGGACTAGAGCAAGACCCTACCTCAAAAAACCAAAAAAAAAAAAAAAGATTGCTTTCAATAATTGGCATTTTGGTGCAATCTCTCTTTTATTCTTTATGTTGCAGCATCAGTTTGGTTATATTTAATTACTAATCTTAACTATTTCAAATTCATTTACATTGATGCATTCTTTCTTAGTTATTATAAGTGTCTTAATTTCCAACTTTTACAGTGTATTATTTTAAAATTTTATACTTTTGCCATTTTCTATGACTTTGTATATATGTGATTAAAATTAATGTTTTAAAAGATTTTTATTTTTATATCTATATTTCTCTGAAATTGACATTTCTTTTTTTTTGAAATTGACATTTCTTCTAATTTATATCAATTTTTTAAATGCCAGGTGTGATGGTACATGCCTTCATATTTATTTATTTATTTATTTGAGAGAGAGAGAGAGAGAGAGACAGAAAGACAAAGAGGCAGATACACAGAGGGAATGGGCACATCAGAGTTTTCAGCCACTGCAAAGGAACTCCAGACACATGTACCAGCTAGTGCATCTGGCTTCACATGGGTATTGAGGAATTGAATCCAGGTATTTCTGCTTTGCAGGCAAACTCCTTAACCACTGAACAATCTCTCCAGCCCTGATTTCTATCAATTTTTGATAGACAGGAAGCTATATATTTTTCTTGATTTATAAACAATAAAAATGCAGATTGATTTTCTTTGCAACTCAACATGAATTATTTTCTTGAGTAAAGCAAATGCTTCATCCTTTTTTCATATGCCCACTGTCGTAGTCAGCCACACGCCGCTGGGATGAATCTCCAAACCATGCACGATTTGGGGAGGAAAATTTATTGAACAGATCCAGGGGAAGAAGTTAAGGGAAAGCTGGCCCCCTTTCACAGAAGCAAGCAGAGACAGAGACAGAAGCCCAGCACCAGCACCACAAGCAAGCACACTGTAACACACTGATTCACAAAATGC
>PVHP010042318.1:0-15037 GCA_004024765.1 Zapus hudsonius
ATAAATAAAATATTTAAAAAAAAAGATTAAAAGGTAAAAAGTAAAAAATCCTTAATAACGAGAAGTCCTCTCCACAAAGGGAGAAGGACATAAACTTAAGACCAGCCAAGGCTTGTACCCCAAGAATCAGAGCAAAATGGACTCAGAGTGGTTGCATGAGTCCAGGGTAGAATCCTCACTCTGGAAGTAAGTCCACCTTCACCTGTGCCAGAGGTCCCAGCCAATCAGCCTGGGCTTGGGTGGGGGGAAAACTTGCCCTGGGGAACCGCCCACCCCTGTGCAGACTGCACACTCAGGGTTGGGATGAGCTGGGATAGGCCTTGCAAAGTTGTGATGTAAAATCATAGTGAGCTGTCCCTGTTTGCCTATGGGAACCTGCCTACACGGTCTCCAGTTAGGTCAGATACAGATGAAGATGTTACATAGGGCAAGTGATGGGTAGTTTTGATTGCCAACTTGCTAGGATTACAAAAACACCTAGGGCACATCTATTTAAAAATATATTTAAAAATTTACTTGAGAAATGAGGAGAATGCGCATACCTGGGCCTCTTGCCGCTGCAAATGAAGTCCAGACAAATGCTCCACTTTGTGTGTCTAGTCTTATGTGGGTACTGGAGGATCAGACCTGGGTAGGCAGGTTGTGTAAGAAATGCCTTTAACCCATAAGCCAAGTCCCTGGCCCGAGACACACCTTCATGTGTGTCTAGGAGGATGTTTCCAGAGAGCTTTAACTGAACAGGGAGGACCCGTCCTGAATGCAGGTGACATTATCCCATGACTTGGAGCTTAGACTGAAAAAGGAAAAGGAGAAAGCCATTGGGATGCCAGTGTTCCGCTTTGTCTGCCTCCTGCTTGCCAGGGGCCATGCTGGCACCTCTCCCCATGCCTTCCCACCATGATGGATGTATTTCTCTGAATTGTAAATCAGAAATAAGCTCTTCCTCCTTTAAACTGCTTTATGGTGAGTTACTTAATGGCAGGGATTAGAAAAACAATGAGTACTGTGGTTAAAGGAATTTCTGTGATAATTGTGAGTCTAGGTTTATAACATTCTAATGCTCCACAATCAGGAAGTTTAGCATGGGTGTGTCTTCTTCAGCAAACTTCAAGTCACAGCTTTCAGCGTGGTAGTTCCTGCAGGGATCCCAATTTCTCCAGTACCGCCTTCCACAGCATCACGTCTAGTCACACTGGGGCTTCCTCCCTCTTGGGGTGAACTGCCATCAGTCTTCTCAAATTCCCCAAGGCGTCTGCACATTATCTTTTAACACCTGTAAGGGAATATTGAAATTCTATTGTAAGAAAACACTACCGAAGTAATAGAAGTGAATATTACTTAAATTTGGAAGATTACTGAGACAGAAACAGCAACTGTTTGAAGTCTGTGAACACAAGCTTCAGACAAGAGAGGAATGAGAATGCCTGTTGCCACCCTGTGTTTATAGTTTAAGGGGCTCATCTGTACTTCTCTAACCCATTAGAAATCTATTGTTAAAGCTAATGCATTGAGGAACCAGAGAAACATCATCCTGGAGTTAAAAATTATTTTACAACAAAGTTCTGCTTGATTTGACCATATCCTAAACCTGCCTGAATTTGTCTTGAGTGTGCTCTATCCCTCCCATGAATCTCCCCACCACGACTATGCTATCACTCTTCCTGGACCATGATAAGACCCAGGACATCCAAAGGACTAAATGCCAATGGGACAAAAGAGTTAATGGCTAAAAGTTGTAAAAGTGTTAACTACATGGAGGCTAAAACTTCTCCCCACTTAGCAACCCAAGAATGTCATAAAGCCTAGCAGAAAGAAGTCCTTGAAGATAAGACAGAGAGGATAATTTATACTAGGGGAGAGTGCTTTCCTGAGAAACAGACAGGGCAAATACAGCTGCACAGATAATGGATAAGCATGTCTTAAAAGTTGCTTATACTTTGAAAAAGTTATCTAGTTATTTTGACTCATAGAATTTACAGCTAACCACTATTTCACCTCTATAAATCATGCTTAATTGCAGTCCTGTTTGATAAATTCCTTATTGGAAATGTTCTGAGGTTTTGGAGATAAAAACCCCACTGTTTCCTTTGTAGGTTGCTGGTCTCCTGAGCCCTGTATTTTGGGTAAGACAGCCGCTGGCCAGCTCCTGTGTACACAAACACAGCTTGCTTCAATTTGGTCTAAATTTGAGTCTGTGGTCTATTCTTTGCATTTGTAGGTTCAACAGCATCTTGTGGGATTTTATAATCCAGTCCTCTGTCAGTGCGCCTGAGCTTACTCTTTGCTTCATCCCTGCTGCTGTGACAAGATGTGATGCCCTGCTTCCTGCTCTGCCATGGCGAAGCTTCCCCTTGAAACTGTAAGATGAAATAATAAACCCTTTCAACATAAGCTGAAGGTCAGGTATTCAGTCCCACCAACAAGAAGTAACTGTTACAGAAAATTGATACCAGGAAGTGGGGCCATTACTGCAGTGAACCTGGTAGAGTGGACTTTAGTCTTTTGGAACTGGTTTGGAGGAGGAATATGGAAGGATCAGGAACTTTGAACTAGAGATGTCTACCTAAATGCAGAGAGAAGTGTGGATTGTGAAGTCTTGACCTTTAAGACTTCAGAGAGGAAAGAGCACTTTGTCAGATCATTCATGTGATATGCTGGCTGCATTCTGCTCACGTGCTGAGAACTTGAGTAAGGTTGAATTTAAAAGGAATGTATTGGGCTAGATGTGGTGCATATGTCTTTCATCCAAATACTCAGGAGGCAGAGCTGGGAGAATCGATGTGAGTACAGAACAGCTTGGAACTATAGAGTGAGACCCAGGTAGAGCCTGGGGTAGAGTGAGACTTATTTCAACAAAACAAAACAATAATAACAACAACAAAAGGTAATGGATTGGTGTGTTTGGCAGAGGAAAATAAAGAACAAAAGGCTATGAAAAAATGGTATGGGGCTGTAGAGATGGCTCAGTGGTTAAACACTTGTCTGCGAAGCCTAAGGAGTCAGGTTTGATTCCCCAGTACCCACATAAAGCCTGATGCACAGGGGGCACATATGTCTGGAGTACATTTGCAGTGGCTAGAGATCCTGGTGCACCAATTCTCCTCTCTCTCATAAATAAATAAATAAGTAAATAAATAAAATATTTTTATCCAGACATGATGGCACACACCTTAAATCCCAGCACTTGGGAGGCAGAGATAGGACAATTGCTGTGAGTTCAAGGCCACCCTGATGCTACATAGTGAGTTCTAAGTCAGCCTGGGCTAGAGTGAGACCTCCCTTGAAAAACCAAAACAAAAAGATAAATAATATATATATATATAATTATATAATTTATATGTAATTTTTTATAACTTATATAATTTTACATAATTATAATTGCAATTGCTTAAGAGATCACCACCATTGATGATGGTCCAGCTGCTTTGCATTGGGACAATAGGAAGAGAGCTGATTCTTTTGAAAGGAGGGGGGCTTTAAGAAAGAATGCTGAAAGAGTTTTCTGCTCTTCAAGGTTGGACTTTATTCTACCTGGATTTGGCACTGTAGCCCTCCTGGTGCTGGTTTTGGAAGAATGACAAATGCAGAGATTAGCAGGCCATTGGATTGCAACAGGTTTTTTGGAGATGATGGCCACTGAGGTGAGGTGATGTGATCCTTGTGTGGAGACCATGGGTGCCATGGGATGGAGCTATGAAGATGAACCATAAATTTCAGTGGTGAACCTGGGATTTTGGATATACCAGAACTACGTATCAGCCACCAAAGAAAGCTGCTGGGTCAGGTAGAATCTGCCTGGGAAGCAAGCAGATCAGTTTGAGGGGCAGAGCTACCAAAAAAGCCTTTTGGAGCCCAGATGATTTTATGAGTCCCAGGTGCTCAGCATGGAGCTACAGGTTTTGATGTTTGCTCTGCTGATTTTCAGTCTTTCCTTGGTCTCTTTTTTCTTTGCTATGCCCTCATTCCTTCTTTTTGAAGTATGAATGCTTGTTCTTGCCATTATGTGTTAGAAGTACATAACTTGTGTTTCCATTTTACAGGGCTCATAGTTAAACTTAAATATAACTTGTGTTTTGATTTTACAGGGCTCATAGTTCTTGGGTTTCAGATGAGACTTTGGACTTTTGAACAGTATTGAGACTGGTAAAGACTAGAAAATTCTTTTTTTTTTTTTGAGTCAGTGTCTCACTCTAGCCCAGGCTGATCGGGAACTCACTCTGTGGTCCCAGGCTGGTCTGGAACTCATAGAAACCCTCCCACCTTTATCTCCCAAGTGCTTAGATTAAAGGTTTGTACCACTGTGCCTGGCTTAAGACTATAGAGACTTTTAAACTTGAATTGAATACATTTTTCATTGAGAGATGCCCATTAGTCTATGGGAGCCAGGGGTGGAATGTGGTAATTTGAGCATAAGATATCCTCCCTAGACACATGTGTGCATGATTACATCTCATATTTGAGCCCCAGCTGGTAGAGTCCTTGAAAGGTGGATCTTTGCTGAAAGGAGTGTGTTACTGGGGGTGGGCCTTGGGATTTTATAATCTATCCCTCGTATACAGTTGGAGACATTTGCCTGATGGGAACAGGACAAGTCCAGACAGAGCTGATGATGCTGACTCAAGAAAGGATGATTCTAAGAACTATACAGAATCCTTACGAGTGTGCCACAAGCTAGGCACTGGTGGGTGGTGTGAGAGGCTCACGGTGGGCAGTAGGTGGCTCCTTGGATGATCTACCTGGAGATGATAGTGAGGCATTGCAATCACCCACTATTATTGTCTCAGGGCCTATGTGTTTGTTTTAAAAAACCGGGAGACCCCATGTTCAGTAATATATATTTACAATTGGTATGTATTCTTTTAAATTTTTATTTATGTGTATTTGTGTGTTCATGTCTAGAGGTCAGAGGACAACTTAGAGGCACCTGTGTTCCACTTTCTTTGAGGCAACTTTTCTTACTGCTGCAAATGATCTGCTAGACTGTAAAGGAATGTCAGATTAGCTGGGCTACGAGCTTTAGATTTTCCTGGTTAACTATCGTAGGCATGCTGAGATCATGGATGCATGCACCACTATGCATCTGACTTTACGTTGGTGCTGGGTGATTGAACCTGAGCTGGCAGGCTTTGTGAGCAAGCACCATTGGCCACTGAGCCATCATCTCAACGCTGTTATATCTTCTGGATGAATTGTTCCCTTTATTAATATATAGTGGCCTTCTTTATTCTTACGTGGATGACTTGGGAAGTATCTTCTGACTAATTTTGGTTAGCAGTCTACTTTATCAGGTAAGATAAGAATCACTGTGCCAACTTGTTTTTGCCTTCTGCTCATTTACTAGATTGCTTTTCTCCTTGAACTCTCAGAGGGTGTCTTTACCAGTTAGATGTGTTCCTTGGAGACAATAGGTTGTTAAAACTAGTTTTGTAATCTAGTCATATGTGTTTTTGTCATTTAAGATTACTAAATAAGATGTGTTTTGCAATTTTGATAATTTTCTTGTTTGCTTTTCTGGTTGGCCAGATTAGTTTTTTTCTTTACTTTTTCTTCCATCAGTATGGGGGTGCTGATTTACTTTGCTGGACATGATAGATTCCTTCCTACTCTTCTTTGTTTAGTAATTTCTGTTATGAATTTATTCTTTCCTGTACTCTCATGATTGAGACTGTCTTTCTTCCCCCTCTGTGCATAGTTTTCCTCTAAGCATCTTCTGAAGTACTGGCTTGGTGGTCATGCATTAGTTTCTGCATGTCTTGAGATGACCTTATCAAGTTAAAAAGGTAGCTTTGAAGAAACAGTCTGTGGCCATGAGTAGGCTGACCACACCTCCTACTGAGAGAACAGCAAAGCAAGAAAGGAGCAATTGTGCAATGGAGGAGCCTAGGCCTGGGGGAGACAATCAACATCTTTTAAATTTGGCCAAATATTCCACTTAGTGAGGGGGAACCCTTGATTGGAACTGGGGATTCAGGGCAATATGCACTGGTTCCCGTACTCTTGGGCTCCCAAGAAAAGATGCACTATGCGAGCGACTGACGGAGAGGCTACTAAAAATAGAATCTAGGTAATCCAGAATGGTATATATTTGTTAACCTATACTGATCTCACTCTCCGATGGAGATTGTGTTTGTATTTTTCAGGATGCAGCGAGAGAGCTGTGGCCCATCTAACCCTACCAAACGACTGTAGGCCAATAGCTGAGATCCTGGCAAGAGATGAGCCACTAGTCATATCGTGGAGGCTCTATATGGAACCCCACAGAAAATGACGGGATGAACAAGGGACCCACAGCCACAGCCATTCAATCAATACAGGATAAGCCAGTGAGACAGAAACCAACGATTTTTGACACAAAGACCCCTAAGTTCTCAACATTAAAGCAGCCTTAATACTCACCCACCACAACTCAGGGAACTGAGTGGAAGAGGGGGCGGAAAGATTGTGAGAGCTGTGGTGGGGGAGAGTATCTAGAGGCATAACACACCTCAGTAATAACACACTTGGGCCAGGACATCCGGGCTGAATACTAGGCTATCCATGGTCCCCTGCCACAAGGACTGATCCAGACTGCCCACGGAGAAGGATATCCAGCTGATTGGGGATGGGGAGGGGGGCATTGGGGAATTGGGGATAACAACTCATTGTTTGCCCACTAAATAATGTAACTCATCATGGACAATAAAAAAAAGAAATAATAAATTAAAAAAAGGTAGCTTTGCTGGACTCATGGTTGGTAGCAATTACTTTCAGGGTTTGAAATAGATCATTTCATGCTTCCTGGCTTTGAGGGTTGCTGATGAGTGATCTGATTTTATTCTCATGTTTCTGCCTTTTCAGACTACTTGGACTTTTTTCCCACACAGCTTTCTTCAGAGCTTGTAGTGGAAATATCTGGGGTCCAACAGCCTTAGACAGGTTTACTACCCCCCCCCCCCACTCTGCCACCTTCAGCTCATATAGCCTCTCTTTGGAACTGGCTTCTCTCTATGCCTGCAGCTTTCTGTGGCAGACATCCCACCATCCTGGCATCACCAACATCCTAGACTTTCCCTGAGCTTCTCCTTCTCAGTTTCAAGTAATGGCTCCTCGGTTACTCTTTGTTAGGAATGTCACCCTGCACACCTGCCTCGTGGCTATCTGAAACCTCGGTGCACGCTTCCATGATCCTCTCTCTCTTGCACCAAACAGGCCTGCAACATCTGCAGCATGTGGAAGACACTGCCCATCCCCCCCATGTGCTCTGTCTCAGACCAGTTGCAGTTTTTCCCTCCCAGCATTTCTTCTGGGATGTGTAGTGGAGACTTCTGGGCTCCAATAGCCTTGGGCAGGTCCATCCCTCCCAGAGTGACACTATAGTGACCTCAGTGTACTGTATTGGCTGATTATGAAAAATACTCTCAGGGTGGACAGATGGCTCAGCAGTTAAGGCATTTTCCTGCAAAACCTAAGGACCTGAGTTTGATTTCCCAGTACCTCCGTTAAAGCCAGATGCACAAGGTGGTGGATGTGTCAGTAGTGTGTTTGCAATGGCTGGAGGCCTTGGCATGCTCATTTTCTCTCAAATAAATAAATAATCTCTCAGGCAGGTGCTTTTGAGCTAGTAATCACTTGTGTATCAATTTCTGTTCAGGCTTTCTGCATTAAAATAAAGTTTCATTTGGATACATGTCCTCCATGAATTTCACTTCCATAGGTGGGGTATTGCCCACAGGGACCTTTCCTATTTTCCTAGCACAGAGCACAATGGTTTCCTTCAGTGGTGCTCCTCTCTTCAGCCCTTGGAGCTGTTTCCTCTGCATCTGCCTCATCTGCACCTCTATCTAACTTGCTCACACTCTCTCCTGCTCAAACTGCTTGCACTTCGGATCTTGCAGTGAGAGACACTGTACATGGAATAGCAGTGAGCCTTGACCCTAACAGAGCCTGGATTCTTTTTTGTCTTCACCTTCCATAGCCAAACAACTTAGTCCATTACTTGTGAATCCAGCCTCACTTTACGTCTCAGGACCCAGGCAGAAGACAACCAGATTCTTTGCCAGAATGCAGCAGGAAAGGCTTCTGCCCTGATTCCTGGGCCGGGCCTCCACTTTCTACACTTCTCTTGGCATTCTGTCTTCCAGACTCCAACCAGAACGGCCCAGGAAGCTCTGATTACAAAGGCTGAAGAACTACATGGCTGGGTTCACCGCAGCAACAGCCCCACTTCTTGGTGAGATGACCTGTATAAAGTGGCTCCTGAGGTTTCTTTGTCTGAACCCTGTTTTCTTTGAGTTCTAGGTGGGTGGAGAAATATCATGATTCTAAGTGACATATGGCCCGAGTCTTGCGTAACAAAAATCTTTCAGGAGCCAGACAAGCAATTAAAACCATGTTTTATAGTAAAATAAATGTTTGACTGTAATTTCTGAACAATGACTTACAGAAACCTGCTGTCCGTTTGCACAATCACTTCCCCTCTCCCTCAACTTCCACAGAAGTCCCAGCCTCTGACAGAGGAGCTCTCATACTTTCCATAGGGTCTTGAACCCGCTTTGTCTGTGGAGAGCGAATGAACCTTTTGCTTCTGTTCTGCTGGTACAATCTTTGCTTCCCACAACTCTGGCCTCAATTTCAACCTAACACTTGGTACCAATTTTCTCTATTAGTTATTTTTCTTGCTGCTATAATGAAATATCTAGAAGAAGCAATTTAAGGGCTGTGGAAATTGCTCAGTGGTTAAGGATGCTTCCTTTAATCCCAGCACTCAGGAGGCAGAGGTAGGAGGATTGCCATGAGTTCAAGGCCACTCTGAGACTACATAGTGAATTCCAGGTCAGCCTGGACTAGAGTTAGATCCTACCTCAAAAAACAAAAATTAAAAAAAAAATTAAACAAAGATGTTTTCTTGGAAAGCCTGCACTTCCAGATTCAATTCCCTAGATCCTATATAAAGCTGGTGCAAAAGCAACATATGTATCTGGAGTTCATTTGTAGCAGCAAGAAATTCTGGTGCACCCATACTTATGTACTCCCTCCCCATAAATAAACTTAATTCTTAAAAAGCAGTTTAAGGAAGGAAGAGTTTGTTCTGGCTACAGTTTGAGGTACAGGCCATCCTGGAAGGGAAGACATGAATGATCGCAGGAGCCTGAGGAGGCTGGTCACGTTGCAGAGAGCTCCACACTTGCTCCTGTTTATTCAGTCCAGGACTCCAGCCCATGGAATGATGCCGTCCACATTCAGGGTGGGAATCCGTCCTTTGACCACTGAGCCATCACCCAGGGCTGTTATATCTCTTGATGAATATTCCCTTTATTAATATGTAGTGGCCATCTTTATTCTTGTGGGGATGGCTTGGGAAGTATCTTCTGACTCATTTGGGTTTGCAAATTTATCAGTCTGGAGTGTGGGAAGCAGTTCTGAGAGTCTCAGCTTCTGCAGTTATATCAGTCTGTCTCATCAGAGAAGGAATTCCCTAAACATGGGGAGATTTGTCTGTGGAGCAGTCAAAGGGAATGAATGACAAATGCCCATTCTATCTAGTGCCTAGGAACCAGAACTCAGCTCACAAGTCAGGCAGCAGGGCTGACAGTAAGTAAATGGTCCCATGTGTCACTCTCCAAAGGAAAGGACCAGAATATTCCAGAAAGACATCTTGAAAAGAATGAAGTGTCTGACTGGTTTCTTGGTGGGTTTGATCAGATCAGAGGACATGCATCACTCCTGGAAGTAGGTTTCCGGATGAATTAGTGATAAATGCATAGGACATTGAATATGATAAATTAGTTAATTTTTAATCCCATAAGAAATGTACAGTTGTGTTACAAAGAGCCCTGTATGCCTCAGCCGTGAAACATGTTTGCATTGTCATAATAATTCAGCATGGAATACTAAAGAAAAATAGGGAGTGGAATGAGAGAGCCAAGCCCTTGACTTTATGATACAGAAAGCCACTGGATGACTTCTCACCCGACACTGTTAGTATGTTTAGTGAGTTTCAGCTTCAATACACACCCTTTTCAACTGGATATACAATAATTACCCATCCAAGGATGTATAAATAAGGAAAAGAAAAAATGTTTGTGCAAGTTACTAAAATATGGGCACAAACATTAAAACCAGGTAAGAGGTTAGAAGTTCTAGAACTCAGGGCTTGGAAGTTCAGGAGATCTGAGGCAAGAGTTGAGTGTTCATTCTTAAGAGAATTATTGATTTTAAAGTGATGTTTGACATTTCTCATTAAAAAATGATACAGGGGCTGGAGAGATGGATCAGCGTTAAGGCGCTTGCCTGCAAAGCCCAACGACCCAGGTTTAGTTCCCCTGTACACAGTGGCATATGCATCTGGAGTTTGCAGTGGCTGGAGGCCCATTCTCTCTGTCTCTCTTCTCTCTCTGCTTGCAAATAAATAAAAAATATTTTTTAAAATGGAACAAAACTAGGCAGATGGCTCAGAGGTTCAAGGCACTTAGTTGTAAAATCTGCCAGCCAGGGTCCAATTCTTCAGACACTCAGAATCAGACACATGTGCCTGGCATCCATTTTCAGTGACAAGAGACCCAAGCATATCCATACAGAGAGAGAGAGAGAGAGAGAGAGAGAGAGAGAGAGAGAGAGAGAGAGAGAGAGAGAGAGAGGCAGACAGACACAAATTTAATGAAACAAATATGTGGTGGAACAAAGGATGGCTAAAGTCCTGGCTTGCAAGAGCTCTGAGGGTGGCTGGGACTGGGAAACATGCAAGAGGCATGCTGACACCAGCCTTTCAGGTGGCTTTCACTGGGAGCATGGTGACTATCATGTTCTCACTTCCCCATGAATAGCTAGAACAGTCCTGTCCTGTCACATTCTGGGCACACACCTGGATACCCTTTAGTCCATGTTAATCTCTAAGCCTCCATCGTGACAGGAAGGGAGGAAGGAAATGCCCTATTTTCCTGAGAGTGTTTGGAGCACCCCACACTCCCAGACCTGTGTAGAAAAAAAGGGGTGTAGTGGTGGAGGACAGTGTTTGCACCCTTGATCCTGGGCCAGTCCAAGGCTGGTGGAGGAGATGGGAGGCTCTGCTGGGTCACAGGAGAGGAAGGGAAGGAGATGCAGCAAAGGGTTGTCAGGGGACAGGGTGGCTTGTCACAGCTTAAGGGAAGGTTAGGCAAAGGCACTCTTTGGGACAACTCGTGAAGGATGCTGCACGATCACTTATGGATCCCAGATTGGATTTTCAAAATTCAGTTCTCCCTTTCTTATTAATTCAAAGAGCTTTTCTTCTCTGCTCGCCAAAAGGGTTGTTCTCCACATATTAAAGGTGCATTTTGACACCTATGTTCCAAATGTCACGCTGCTGTATAGTCGTGGGCATTGACACCTTCTGGTGCCATGTAGATGGGACTGCCACACAGGGTCTGTATCACCCCGTCCATCCCAGAACCATGTTTCTTCACTGCTAGGCCAAAGTCACTCACCTTTACGTTCAAGTTCAGCTCACTGTTAGCTTCACTAAAGCTGCTTTTTTTTGAAAGTACTGTTTGTATTATTATGTCTTTGGGATCCTTTCCAATGTCACTACTTACTGTCAAACTCATGAGTTATTTAGAAGAGCTTTTATTTTTTTTAAGTTTTTATTGTTCTAAAACGGGTCTGATCTCACACTCCTGGACCCAAGTGGTCCTCTAACCTCAGCCTTCCATGTAGATCTTTTTAGAGGCATGTGCCATGGTGCCTACGTATTATACATTTCTTCACTTGTTGAAGCTGCTTTTGACCATGATGTTTTCCAGCTTTGGATCTCTACGCACCATATCCTTGTCATGAAAATATGCCATAGCTTACGCCAGGCTTTGATCCACCTTGTCTCATTCTCTGAGAAATGCCCTTTCCTGTCCAGGATTGCTTTGAGCTCTCCATCCTCACAAAGCTCCATCACAAGGTATATTTTCTTATCTTTATTCACTTAAATATTTTATTTATTTGCAAGCATAGAAGAGAGAGACAAAAGGAGAGAAGAGAGACAGAGAGAATGGGTACACCAACCACTGCAAACGAACTTTAGATGCATCCAGCACTTTGTGCATCTGGCTTTGCATGGGTACTGAGGAATCAAACCTGGGTTGTTAGGCATTGCAGGTAAGCACCTTAATCACTGAGCAATCTCTTCAGCCTCTTGAATCAGGTAAAAACATTTTATTCATAGCTTCTATAATTATAGATCATAAGCCATTATGATTCCCTCCCCACCCTCTCTCATGTCTCTTCCCCCTCTCATTAGTCTCTGTTTTGTTTCAGTGTCATCTTTCCTCCCATTATGCGTAGGGATTATCAGGCACTGTGAAGTCATGAATATCAAGACCATTTTGTGTCTGGAAGTTTGCGTTGTAAGAAGTCCTACCCTTCCTTTGGCTCTTACAATCTTTCCACCACCTCTTCCGCAATAGACCTTGAGCCTCAAGCAGTGTGATGTCCCAGTGCTGAACACTCCGCTGTCATTTCTTCTCAGCACTATGGTGTCTTTTGAGTTATCCTGGTGGTTACTACCATCTGAAAAAGAGAAGCTTCTCTAGCCAAAAGTAAGAGTATCATTAGTATGGGTATGTACATTTTTAAAAATTGCTCATAAGGCAGTTTGGTGAGCATAATCTATGTATTTAGCCAGACAATAGCAGGCATTACTCATGACCTCCCCTAGTATAGGCTTTTGACTTTTATTCACTTTTTAAATTGCCCACTTCTTTTCTGTTTCCTTGTTTATTCTTCCAAAGTACAGATTTCCTGGATAGCAGATCCCTCACCCATCCGGGTGCGAGGACCTTTCCCTTCTGTTACAATACCTGCTGTTGGGTGGATTTTCTCTCTACGTTTGAAGCTCTTGAGGGTGATTTTTTCATGGGAGTCTCTTTGCTGAAAGTGTCTTATTTTTTTCTCTCTGGTGTAACTAGAAATTCTGCATCAATGATACTCGAGGTCTGGACATCGCCACCACCAAGACGGGAGTGATGGAGGAGCACACAGGAGCACACACCGGGCAGCTCCTCCTGAGAGGGCTCACAGGGGGTACTTTATAGACCTTTGATCTAAGCCATTATGAGCCATTTGCACATCTGCAATAAAAGTGACTTGACAGATCTGCATCCACTTCTCCAGGAAGAGAACCCGATCAAAAGGGATCCAGTGAGCTGACATGAAAATCGCAGCTTCCAATTGGTCCTCGGGTAAATGGCTCACTTGATTTCAGACGTAAGGGCCTTTGGTGAGTTCACATGAAACTTTCAAAAAAGAAAAGTTCATTCCCAAATTGAAAGTTTGTCAAGAATCCGGACAGCCAGAAATCACCCCAAACACCAGACCCAGGGGAAGTGGGGTCCCAACTGCTCATCCCTGGGAGAGTCTGGGAGGGTGCACAGTCATTACTAGGGTGACCCCCAATATGGTTTTGTAATGTATTTTTTATTTATTTTTAAAACTCTTTATTCTATGTTTCCTATAAATAACCCAAAGCTAAGAAAACATACCATTCTCTAAATGCCCCCCAAAAGAAACCAAGTTTTCATTCATCTGAAACTAAAGTACAGCTCTCCATTCCAGAATATTTTTCCTTCTTTTTTCCAGTTTTCTCAAAAGAAGTAAGAGATCCTGCTCTGCCATTTTATGTAAAGTCTCGGGAATATTCACTTAAATCTTTTTTACAAGCCCCATTACTATAGATGCTTCGTCAAAGTTATCATGAATTACTGCAAGAATTTGTTCTCTGTGGTTATTTCTGTGACAACAATACTCTAGAATTCTAGCTTCAGCATCATGGATTACTGGGCCATGTCCTGGATAGATAAGTCTGAAGAGTAGAGATTACCCTGGACCCAGGAGGCTTTGGTTGGACCTCTGACTTCTGCCTGGCCTGATTCCCTTCACCTCTGCTGGGTGGGAGCTTGCTCAGGAAGTAGGAGGAGCTGGGGCCAGTAAGAGGCATGATCTGTCTCCCCAGACTCTAAGCTGCTCTCTGCCCAATTCCTGGATGGGGCCCACAGAATCAAAAGTTCCTGCACCCAGCTCAGGGAATGCCTTTTCCCCCTGGAATCCTGGGTCACTGCCTCTCAGAAGCAGCCTATTCTGGGGTTTCTTTGACACTTACCTTTAGCCCCATGTGTTAGAAGTTTCTGGCATCAAGAACTTTCCTTCTAGAGTGAATGGTAAGACCTACAAAGTGTGGTGAAGCCATGGGATATTTATTGGGTGGGCAGGCAAGGTGCTCAGTGTGGGAAAATGTCACTATGTTGGAGTGTCAGATGAGGAGAGCTGGTGGGGGTGTGGTATACAGTGGAGACACACCACAGTTGAAGAGGTGACCATGGACAGATTCCCCAGGGCTTTGGGAACCACCACAGGGGCAGGCTGAGTCTGAGCCAGGAGGAAGTACCAACAGCCCCTGGGATCTGCCATGTGATTAGGTTACTGCCCTGTGTGCTTGGGGAACAACACTTGGCTTCCAGCACTTGGCTGAGAAAGCTGGTTACTACTGACAGATCTGGGCCAATTAAAAATCTACTAGAGTACTAGAAGGAGCAGTTCAGCAGGGCTGAGTTTTGTCTCTTCTAAGGCTGGTCTGGCTGTGTGCCCAGGTCCAGGCTGTGCTGAGTTTCTTCCTCCCATCAACCACGGCCCTCAGACTCTAGGGTATCATGGACCTTAAAGGTGAGCTGGAAAAGTGAAGAAGGGGCTGTGATATCCCCCAAAGACATCTGATCATCTGGCTTCACTGCCACTAGACCCAGAGGTTTAGAGGTAGCAGGGCAGGATGAGTGGGCAAGCAGGGGCACTCAGGGTCCTGGGAGGGGTGTATGTGTGTGTGTGTTTGGGGGACTCTCCTGGATGGTGGAAGGTAAGCAGAGATGCAGTTGGGTGTTAGAACAGAGGGCTGGGCTTGCCAGAGTACTGATCTGACAAGTAAAATTGTGCAGGACATCAAGGGTTGCAGGTTCTGGGAACCCTCTTCTCCACCTGCCCAGGTGTCCCAGGACAGAAGTCATGGTCAGTGGCTGTGATAGTTGTGAGAGCTCACAGGAACGTA
>PVHP010042319.1:0-15040 GCA_004024765.1 Zapus hudsonius
CTCTCCGCATACAGATGGGGGTTACGGTGGACCGAGCACCCTGGAGACGGTGGCTCTCGCTGCATACCACATACAGAAGAGGGCTACGTTGGACCGGGCACCCTGGAGACGGTGACTCTCGCAGCATACAGATGGGGGCTACAGTGGACCGAGCACCCTGGAGACGGTGACTCTCTCCGCATACACATGAGGGCTATGGTGGACCGAGCACCCTGGAGGTGGTGACTCTCGCCACATACAGAAGGGCTCTAGGGTGGACTGAGCACCCTGGAGACGGTGACTCAAGCATACAGATGGGTGCTACGGTGGACCAAGCACCCTGGAGACGGTGGCTCTCACCACCTACAGATGGGCACTACAGTGGACCCAGCACCCTGGAGAAGATGGCCCTCGCCACATACAGATGGGCGCTATGGTGAACCGAGCACCCTGGAGGCAGTAGCTCTCACCACATACAGATGGGTGCTACGGTGGGCCAAGCACCCTGGAGGCAGTGACTCTGGCCACATACAGATGGGCGCTATGGCGGAACAAGCACCCTGGAGAGGTTGGCTCTCCCCACATACAGATGGGCTACTGTGGACCAAGCACCCTGGAGACGTTGACTCTGACCACCTACAGATGGGCTCTACGGTGGACCGAGCACCCTGGAGAGGTTGGCTCTCCCCACATACAGATGGACTCTACAGTGGACCGAGAATCCTGGAGGCGGTGGCTCTTGCCACATACAGATGAGCGCTACAGTGGACCAAGCGCCCTGGAGATGTTGACTCTCACCACCTACAGATGGGCTGTACGGTGGACGGAGCACCCTGGGGACGGTGGCTCTCACCACATATTGACTGATGCTTGCCATGGGAGGACCCTCTACTCTTTTGGCCTCTAAGCATGATGATTTGATTCAGTGACAGCAGGCAGGAGTTCAGGCAGAAGAACCATCAAGGCAAGCATCTGCTTTCCAGGAGGCACTTTTCTGGGACTATACATGAGTCTGTTCACAGGGTCACCCTGATTCCCGAAAACCCTTCTGCTTCCTGAGTCCTCAGCTGCTCGCCAATGCTTCATTCCCTACAATGGGCTGGGGAAGTAAAATGGACCTGCCCTGGGCCTACAGTCAGGTCTGAGAACTCCTGAGGCGAGTGCAGAGGTGGAACCTATGTGGACAAGTAAAGCACCATTTCTACCTGCTCCTTCCCAGTCAGTACCTATCACCCAGAGATGACCATTGTGGTGGTCTGAATGTAAAATGTTTCTGTCACTTCATGTGTTTTGAATGTTTGGTCCACAGCTGGTGGCAATTTGAGAGGTGGAGCCTTATTGGAGGAGGTGTGCCACTGATGGTTATCAGTCTAGCCTGTTGGGTGTTCAGAGCTCAGCTCACTTGTTACTGTCTCCAAGTGCCATGTGCCCTGTGAGAGCCAGTTGTCTTCTCTTGCTGTGATTTCCCTGCTTCCCTTGAAACTGTAAGCTAAAACAAATCCTTTCCTTCCATAGCTACTTTTAGCCGGGTATTTTGTCCCAGCAGCAAAACTGCAACAGAAACTTGTTACCAAGAAGTGGAGTCATTGCTGCAGTGAACCTTACCATGTGGTTTTTGATCTTCTGGAACTGGTTTGCAGGAGAAATCTGGAAGGATGTGGACCTTGAACTAGAGACGCCTTGCAGTGCTGTAATGAGCTTGATGAGCATTCTGGTGAGAGTTGAAAATCCTAAAAGCACAGACAACAGGACTGCGATGGCTTGGCTTTTGAGGTTTCAGAGGGGAAAGAAGACTTTGCCAGGAACTGGGCTAGAAATTGTGTTCTGCACATGTCCTGAGAACTTGAGGAAAGATGAATTTAAAAGTAATGTGCTGGACTGGGCATGGTGGTGTGTGTTCTTTAATCCCAGCACTCAGGAGGCTGAGGTAGTTCAAGTCCCGCTGGGCTACAGAGTGAATTCCTGACCAGCCTGGATGAAATGAAGCCTGCCTCAAAAAACAAGGTCTAGAAAGATGACTCAATGGTTAAAGGTGCATGTTTACAAAGTCTGGTGGCCTGGGTTCAGTTCCCTACTACCTATGTAAAGTTAGGTGCGCAAAGTGAAGCATGCATCTGGAATTCATTTGCAGTGGCAGGAGGCCCATTCTCCTCCCTGCTCCTCTGATTATAAATAAAAAATATTTTAAAACAAAAAACAAATGGTACTGAAGAAACAGGATGAACACATGTGGAAGAATCCAGATATTCTCCTCTTACCCTGCACAAAAATAAACAAAATGGACCAAGAACCTCAGTAATGACCTGAAACTGTGAAATAGTGTAGAGGAAATGTGTGAAGAACTCTCTGAGATAAACATATAGGGAATAATTTTAGAATAAGATCTTAGTAGCCCAGGGAAGCTCATGAAACTAAAAGACAATTGAACAATTAAGTAAACCATTCACAGTCTTTACCCTACTGTCGTAGTCAGACACACGCTGCTGGGATGAATCTCCAAACCAGGCACAATTTTGGGGAGGAAAGTATTTATTGAAGTATTAGACCCAGGGAAAGTTAAGGAAAGAGGCTGGCCTCCTTTCACAGAAACAAGCAGAGAGAGAAACCCACAACCAGCACCTCAAGCAAGCACACTGTAACACTGTAACTCAAAAATAGCAGAACTGCCAAACTTGGGTTCTGGCTGATCTTTTGGATATGTATCCCTAGTATTTTGCATCCAATTTGAAAATTTTAATATATGAACATATTGCAAATTGGTCATATTACCCTTGGAATGTACTCTTATGTCTCCTCTCTCCTGCTCCCATCCCACTCAGAGCTGCTCTTAGTGGGGTTATTGATAATCACTGTAGGTCATGAATGCACCAGTGAGTCTCTGTTGGGAAAGACAATGCCTTAGAGTGACTATGATTGTGGGGGGGGAGGGGTGTGGAGTGGAACTTGGAGGTTATACCACCTCTGATTCCATTCTGAATTTTCTGCCTCCTGGTCCATGCCATATAAACAAAACACTGCCTCACACTCTTACTATTATGGACAGATCTGTCCATAACCATAACTTCCCATGAATAGGAACCAAGAACCTTCTGAAACTTTGTTGTAGCTACATTCATATTGCTGGGACAAAGCACATGACCAAAAGCAGCTGGGGGGAGGAAAGAATTTATTTTGGCTTACAGTCTCAAGATGAAGCTCCATGATGGTTGGAGAACACACAGCATGAGCAGAGGCAGAGTATTACTTCTGCTACAGCAGATGGAAATAGCAGCAGATAGTGAGCCAACTCTAACACGGGGAACTGGTTTCAGCACCCCTAATACCACCTCTGACATCTCTAGCAAGGCTCCACCTCCCAAACTGACATCAGCTAGGGATCAAGCATTCAGAACACATAGGTTTATGAGGGACATCTAATTCAAACCACCAGAAACCGTTAGCCTAAATAAACCTTTCATCCCTTTAGTTTTTTTTCCCCAAATATAGTGTCACAGTGCTGAGAAAAGTAATTAAGGCCCCTGTGATGGTTTGATTCAGGTGTCCCCCACAAACCTATGTGTTCTGAATGCTTGATCCCCTGCTGATGGCAGTTTTGGAATTGGAACATTGTTGGAGGTGTGTTGTTGGGGGTGGGCTGATGAGTGTTGTAGCTAGCATTCCCTTGCCAGTTTTTGGCACACCTTCCTGCCAGTTTGCAGTGCTGTGGTAGAAGTGATGTCCACCCTCTGCTCATGCCATCATTTTCCCTGCCATGGTAGAACTTACCTTCTGGTCTGTAGGCCAAAATAAACCCATTCCTTCCAAAAGTGGCCTTTTGGTTGGGTTCTTTGTCACAGCAACGAAAAAGCTAACTACAACAAGCCCCCAAGTGTAGAGAAGGTTCTGACATCTAGCTCCCAGTCTCTGCTAGTCAATCTTCTCAGGCCGATGTTCCTATATTTGTCATTACTAGCCATTTTCATATCAGCAGTGAACACCAGGGGACCCTAGAGCTCCAATTTCCAAAGAAGCTGGTGTACCTGTGCTTGTGATTGTCTATAGTTTCTAACACACATGGCTACTAGTAAAATTTAACACATCTTGGCATCATGTATTGCTTGCAAAGGTTGCTGCCCCTGATTCAATTCCAAAGCTACCTGTGTAAGTCAGAAGCAAAAAGTGGCTCAAGAATCTGGTGTTTGTTTGCAGTGGTAAGAGGCCCTGGCAAGCCACACACACACACACACACACACACACACACACACACACACACACACACACACACACTTTAAAAATAAAAGACTGCCAGGATACTGGAGAAAAAAAGAAAATGATTTACTTATTTTGTGATATCAGCAATGGTCTCTCTACTAAAATTTAACAAGGTAATTAAATAAAAAATTATGTGATTATAAAAACATCTTTGTGATTTGGTAGTACTCATGTGCAGTCAGGAAAAAAAATCTAAGAATTTTACCCAGAAAAAAATAGTTTTATACTCTCTAGTATAGAGATGCATAATAGTTTCAAACTATCCTTCTGCCTCAGCCTGCCAAGTACTGGGATTATACAGGCATGTGCCATAATACAGCCAGAAAAATATTTTTTTTGAGGCAGGGTCTCACTCCAGCCCAGGCTGACCTGGAATTTACTATGTAGTCTCAGGCTGGCCTCAAACTCACAATCCTAACTCTGCCTCCTGAGTGCTGGGATTAAAGGTTTGTGCCAGGCTAAAACAATACATAAATACATTTGTCCCTTTGCTTTTATGGATTCTGCATCTATAGATTCAACCATTCACAGATTCAAAATATTTGAAAAATATGCAAATAATAGTTTACATAGCATTTATGCTATATTAAATATTATAAAGAGAGATTATTTCAATTCTAGACGAAGATGGGCATAGGTTATATGTATCTATTTTGCCCTGTTAAGGATTTGAGCATTCCATGAGCTTGGTATACTGACATCATAACCAACCATTTTACTAATCCTGATATATGTTGATTTTGAAATTGACTTAGGCTTGAAATTTACATTGGCCATGAACCTGATTTAGCCAAGTTCCCTTCCTCAACTACCTTCACCAGGGTGCTGAATTTGACACTTCCCATAACTCACCATACCCTTAATCTGACCTTAAATTAACCCTGACTGACACTACCTTGACCCTGATATTGCAAATCACTTTCACTCTCACCCTGAGTCACCCTCAGACTGATTCTTAACCTCATTCTTACTCTGTTCTTAAAAAAATCTTACCCTGTGTATCACTTTCTCATTGTTGGGACAAAATACCTAACCAGAAGCAGTTTAAGGAAGCAAAGGGTTTATTTTTGGTTTACATTTCCAGAGGGTAGAGTACACCAGGAGCAGACAGCTGACATCATCACATCAGCAAGGAAGATGTAGACAGTGAAGAATTAGAGTACTTAGCCAACCATCTCCTTTTCATATAGTACTGGACCTCACCCACAGTTAAGGTGGATCTTCTACCTCAATCTAATTAAGATAAATCCCTCACCAGTGATCTAGGACCTGTCAAGTTGACAATGAATACAAACCTTGACAGTATCCACAGTACCTTCAGAATCTATCCTGAGTTTGAACTTGATTCAGAGCCTGACCATCAACCTGACCTTTTAACCCTTACAGGTTATATGATCATCAGCCTACTCTGCTCTGGAACTAAACTTGGAAACTAATCTTATTCCTGAATGTCACCTGCTGCTGCTGCCAATCCAGATTCCTATCCCAAGGAGCTTCATCCAAACTCATCCACATAAAACCTTAAATCTGACCCTACCCTGACCCTCACCTTGGTCTTTAGACGTACCCTTAACCTGACATGTTCTTTCCTAGAGTCTGCAGTAAGGAATGCAGCCTAGTTTACAGCTCAATTTGGGCCCCATGAGACTCAAACTAGATTTCTGACATACAGAATAATTATGTGTTCTTTTAAGGCACTAAATTTGTGGTGATTTGTTAAGGCAGCAATAGAACTAACTTTTGACATTGACTTTGAACTTGATACCGTCATGCTCACTGACCTGGATCTTAACCTGCATTTAACCCTAACATTCTCATATTGATCTTGACTGAATCTGACACTGACCCTCATCCTGATCAACATCATGTTCACTCTAGATATTCATTCAGGCAGATCCAACACTGAACCTTACTGTGAAGTGTGATTATGAAACATAGAGTATGTTTGAAATAGAGAAATAAGGATTTTTGTGTTATAAAATGGCTAAATACAAGGTTTTGGGTTTAAACTGCTCATTTAAAGTCTGAGAAATAGCTGTGCCACAGGTCTGGGGAACTCCAGATGTGCAGCTATTAAAGCATAGAAAGGCAAAGTTAACTACTTAACTGCCCGATTAGCTTCTGTAGAACGCTTACGCCCTAGGAATGTGAAAGGATAAGGAAGATTAGATACTGAACATCTGCTCTAACCTCAGCCCCAACTGCTTATAGAATGCTTGCGCAGAATGACTAAAATGACCAGCCTTAACCCCTGAAAAGCCTGCGCGCGCCAAAATATGAATATATGAATGTACCAATGAGAAAATAGCCCACGCAAACTGTTCACGTTTGCCTATAAAGAGGTTTGAGATCCTGCACTGGACACTTTGGTCTCAGCTAGCTGTGCCTTGCTGTGTGACCACAGTCCAGGTTCGAACCTGTTCAAATAAATGACCCTTGCATTTGCTCTGACTTGAGTCTCTGGTGGTCTGTCTTCGGGGGGGACTGGACCTTACACTTACCTCACTCTGACAATGATTATCATTCTGACTCACCCTATCCTTGAACTTGAACTTGATCATAAACTTCTGAAGTTAACCCTATCATTGACCCTTCTCAGGACACTAATCCTGATCATGACCCCATACTTATTTTGACATTAACTGGATCTTGAACTTAACTCTCTGGTTGTAAAATGTCCTTCATACTGATTTTGACCTTGAAATGATTCTGACAATGACCATAGTTCTGACCTCTACCACCTTGATCCTTTTATTGTAACAGACAATGGTCTGGACACTCACCCTCACTCTGATTCGGCCCTTCCTCATCTCTGTCCCTGATCATAACTCATATTGACAATGACCCTGGCCTACAACTTGACCTTGGCCTCACCCTGAATTTCATTCTTACATAAATCTAATCTGAACCTGGCAGTGCCAAGACCAAGACAAGGTTAAAGTCCAGGGTCAGTGTGAAGGCCAATTCCAAGGTGAGAGAGAAGTCAGTGTAAATGCTAATGAGCTCTGGAGGCTGAGATGAGGAGCAGGGCTGGGCTCAAGTTCAAGTTGAGGCTAAGAGCAAGGGAGCTGGAAGGTAAGGGTAAGGAACAGAGCAAAACCTGGGGTCAGGCATAGGCAAGGATGAAAGTGAGGGTCAGGGACAAGTGACAAAATGAAGGAGAAGGTCAGTGGTAGGGAGAAAAAAAAAATGCATGTCAGGCCAGGGGGAGAAACAGACGCAGGGTAAGGAGAGGAGAGGCAGCCCCGCCGGGGCCAGGTGGAGAGGATGGCGAGGAGGCGCGCAGAGTGGGTCAGCACAGGGCCAGGGTCCGGGCCAGCGGGAGCGGGATCCCGGGAGCGCCCACGCGCGGCGGCTGGGGCCGGCGGCGGCCTGGGAGCGGAAGGCGGGCGGGGCGGGCCGGAAGCGCGGGGCGGCGGCGGGGACATGGCCGGGCGGCTGGGCCCGCACGAGCTGCTGCACGTCTTCTCCTTCCTGGAGGCGCGCGACCTGCTGTGCGCCGCGCAGGTGAACCAGGTGAGCCCCGCCCCGCGCGCCCCGCCGCGCGCCTAGCGTCCCGTCCCGGTCTGGTCGAGGTGGGCTCTCACCCTGGCCCAGGCCCGCCTGGAGCTCCCGGGTGTCTCAGGCTTACCTGCGCACCCCCGCCTCCCAGGTGAGCCCCACCCCGCTCGCCCCGCGCGCCTAGCGTCCTGCCCCGGGTCTGGTCGAGGTGGGCTTTCATCCTGGCCCAGGCCCGCCTGGAACTCACCGTGGGTCTCAGCCTTACCTGCGCACCTCCGCCTCCAGGTGAGCTGCCACGCCCCGGCCCGGTTCCGTCCTGGACTGAAGAGAGATTGGATTCTGTCTTTTCTTATCTCTGGCACCCAGTATATGCCTTGAAATCGAGTGTCCCTTTGATAAATATTTGTTGAGCAAATGAATTTCTTTAAGGAACTTAAACGTCATTTAATAAAAGTACTAAACATTCTTATTTGAATGCCACATGGTTTACTTATGTTACACTGTATTTTCACAGTTTCAAATCTTTCCGATAGAAAAAAAAATACACAGACAAAAAAGATATCAATACTATTCATTCCACTCTTGTCAGAATCTCTGAGTTGCAGTTATGTCCCATCTGATGGCTTGAATTTCTTTGATGGAAGGTTTGGCAGTGAAACGGAAGGTTTGAGTCTTCAATTATGTCATCGTCTACTATTCTGTGATGTGTCTGTGTGTTACTGAATTGAATGTAGGGCCTTGAGAATGCTAAGTAAGCACTCTATCACTTTATATTCCCAGTCCCCATCACTTAATTTTTTTTAGGTTTTTAATCATACCATGAGCATAAAACATATAATCTCTCTGTGGGAGGAACAGACATTTCCTTCAGTGATGCAGCCATTGGTAATTTGGCCGTTCTCCAGTAAATAACCCCTCACCCATTTTCATATAAGCAACCCTAATTAAGCCCATTGGTCACACACAGTCAGAAAAGGGGGACTATGCAGGAGAAAAAGGGGAGTAAGAAGGAAAATAGAGGTGTGATCAAAATATATACACATGAAATTGTCAAAAAATTAATCTGTACCTATGTGTGTAGATATGTATGTCTATATATGATTCTTCTCACTGGTCACCAGAGAAAAGGCATCTGCCTGCCTGCAGGGCACCAATGCATACTTTATTGTTTGGGGTTTTTGTTGTTGTTGTTTGTTTTGTTTGGATTGATGGGCACATGGCCTTTATTTACTTGTTTTTGGTTTTGTTTTTTTGAGACAGGGTCACATGTAGCCCAGGTTGGCTCCTGATCAACTGTCTCCACCTCCCAAGTGCTGAGTTTATGAGCAATTTATGAAGTGCTGGAGATCAAATTTAGGAATTCATGTATGTTGAGCAAGCACTCTGCCAACTGCTCCAGTCCCACGTCTGCTATTAGTTTTTGTTGCTGCCATAGTTTAAACCATTTTTTCCTAGCTGGTTTTTGTTTATTTGCTTTCTTGCTTATGGCAGGGTGCCACTTTGTAGACTAGGCCGGCTTGGAACTCAGTGTATAGTCAGCGTTGTCCTCAAATTTGTGGCAATCCTCCTGCCCCGGCCTCCTGAGTGCTGAGATTCCCAGCATGAGCCACCACACCCAGCTAGCTCTCTTCTTCCTGAGCCTCGTTCATGTTTTTCTTCCCATGGTGAAGGAACTTCTCAAGTTCATTAAGTTTCAGCAAGATACAACTTGGAATATGTCACCCATACAACTTGAAATAGGATCTGAAACTTACCCTCTAGGTCAGCCATTAGGAAGAAGTGGGAGAGTGGCAATAGAGGTGTGGAAAAATGGAGAAGACCGCAAAATGGAACTGTTTGCTTGATAAACCAAGAGTAGTGTTTCTCCTTGAAAGCTCATTTGCTGTAGACACATACTGAACAAGTAAATCCTTCCTCTAGACATGAGTTATTATAAGCACAAGGACACTTTGTTTTCATTAAAGCATCTTTTAAAACCTTGCTCCCAAGCCCCAGAAGTCCATGCCTGTTTGTCTCACCCCTGCAGACCCTGGACCCACTGAAAATGTTGGGAGGAGGGTCTACTCTGGGTGCCACGGACTGCTAAAGACCTAGCAGTCTACGAGGTGCATGAATATGGGGTTTTCTTTATGGAACCGACTGTACTTCTGTTCTATTTTCAAATTCATCCTCAGGCCAAGGCATCCTAGTTAACAGCACATGATCACTGACAGAAGGACAGGAAGGGGGCTCCATCTCTTCTGGATGCTTTTCACCCAGTGGTCGTTACTCAGAGAGCACCTCAGGAGATTCTAAGTCTATAATGATAAGTTTAAGGATAACTAGTAAACTAGATAACTGGTACTGGGTTTCTACCTCCAGCTTTATCACATGGTAATTTGTCCAAGGTTTCACAGAGTTATGTACTTGGCTGGATCCTTGGTTGTTTTCACAGAATTAAGTCAGAGGTAACTTAGAGATAGAGTTTTGGGAGAAAAAAAAAGGGAGTGCCTTATATCCTGGTAACACCAACGTTTTTTTTAAAATATTTTATTTATTCATTTTCAAGCAGAGACAGAAAGAGAGAGAGAGAGAGAGAGAGAGAGAGAGAGAGAGAGAGAGAGAGAGAAAGAGAGAGAGAGATTGAGAAAGCACCAGGGCCACCACATTGTGGTTCCGGCCCATGTGGGTCCTGGGGAATTGAACCCAGGGCCTTAGGCACTGGAGGCAAGTGCCTTAACCGCTGAGCCATCTCTCCAGCCCAACACCAACGTTTTATGTTCATAATTTACCCATAGGTAAAATGAGGGGAGTGATATGCCACAGGTCATTGTAAGGACCTGGGTCTAACAGAAAGATCCTCCAAGGTAAGTAGCATTTATTTTGTAGGGAATATTACACATTATAGTTTTCTATTAACCTTTAACTAGGAATATAATAAAAAGACTTTTTTCCTTTTTTTAAGACAGAGTCTTATGTATTCCATGCTAGTCAAGAATGAGCTATATAGCCAAGATAACCTTGAACTTCAGATTCTCTTGCCTCCACCACCAACCCCCAAGTGCTAGGATTCTAGGCATGTGCTACCACACCCAGCTAAGATTTTAAGGTCGAAGAAAGTTTGATCCAGTAAGTGAATAAGGACTATTGAAATGGTAGCCTGGTGTTGTGGTCAGCTTTCTAGTTGCTGCGCAGAAAGAACCCAAACAAAAGCAGCTTGTGGAGGAATGGGTTTATTTGGCTTACGGAATCGAGGGGAAACTCCATCCTGGCAGGGAAAACAATGGTATGAGCAGAGGGGTGGACATCACCTCCGCCACAGCACTGGAAATAGCAGCAGGAAGGTGTGCCAAACACTGGCAAGGGGATGCTGGCTTATAACCCCCATAAGCCCGCCCCTGACAACACAGCTCTAGCGAGGTTTTAATTCCCAAACTGCCATCAGCTGAGCATTGATCACTGAGAACACATTCATTTGTTTGTGGGGGACACCTGGATCAAACCTTGACACCTGGCTTCAGAGGTAGTTGTGGTTGGTTCTGCCAGCATTTGGAAATTCACATTGCTGCAAAGGGTTCTTCAGAGGGAATGGGCCAAATAAGGTTTCAGAGAGTTGCACACTGAGGTTGGCTAGGCTCTAGAGCCCAAAGCAACATAGCTGGAGAAGTCAGGAAGTACAGGAGGCAGGACCTGAGACAAAGAGGTATGGCACCTTGAATCCTATCCCACATGGAAGCCACCCTGAGTTTTTGTTTTTTCACTCATATTATCCAGACAAGCCTTGAACTTTCTGTGTAGCTGAGGCTGATATTGAACTCCTAATCTTCCAGCCTCCACGGCCCAAGTGCTAGGATCACAGGTATATGGTGACGCCAGGCCATTCTGAGCTTCTTGCAGACACTTTTGCAGAGTGCAGTTGTGAGCACCTGTATAGTATTACCTACTAGGGTCTGTTCCCATTTTACTATCTTGATACCCCTGGACATTCTCATTGCTGCAGCATTCATTTAAGATCTCTTAAAACCTTTCTAGTCCTCACGGCAACCAGAGTGATCTTTCTATCACAATTTGACCATGTTGCGCCAATATTAAAAACTCTTACTAATAGCTTCTCACTTTTTTTTTTTCTATTGGGATTTTTGGGAGTTGGTCAAAACCACCACTATCAACTCATTTTTGTATTTTCTCTAATTAGAGCCTAATGTTCTAATTAAGACAGATTACTCAGCTTTGGAATCATATTTGTACATCTGTTCTGTCTTTTCCTATATTGCTTCAACCATTTTCTTTTAAACCTTGGTTAGTACACGTCTCTGGGTCCCCTGATCCCTGACTCATCACTCCCACTGAGTCTCTTCTTACTCATTATTTGTTTTTATTTGCCTAATCATTTCTAATTTTCCAGGTTGAGTGTTCTGAGTGCAGGGACCAGGGGGAGTTTTGCCCTTTGTCCCTTCCACATGTCTAGGTGAAGGCTAGGTACTAGGTGCCTGTTGACTGACTAGATGATGTCTTTTCTCCCTGTTTGTTCTAGGTCTGGAATGAGGTTTCAAGGACCAAGGAACTGTGGAGGTGAGTGAAGGACAAGCAAAAGTGGCCCTTCAAAGGAGAGATGGATGCCCTGGAAAAGGCTTCCAAGTGCTATTCATATTTCTAGCTCTGTTGAGCATATAGAAAGGATTGTCTTGGTCCCTACAAGCAAACTAGTGACAAAAGACTGAAATGGGAGACATTCAAGGCAGAGATCCACCACAAATGAATATAGCTGGCTGACAGAAGATAAACAAAATATTATCAAATTAATTCCTCCTCTTCCCTCTTCCCCTTCCTCCTTCCCTTGCACCCTCCCTTCTCTCCTTTCCTTCCCTCCCTCCCGTTCCTCCCTCCCTCCCCCCTCCTTTTTCCTCTACTCTTTCTTTCCATTTTTTTTTGTTTTTTCGAGGTAGGGTCTCACTCTAGCCCAGGCTGACCTGGAATTCACTCTGTAGTCTCAGGGTGGCCTTGAACTCAAGGCAATCCTCCTACCTCTGCCTCCCAAGTGCTGGGATTAAAGGCATGTGCCACCATGCCCGGCTTAAAAAACATTTTTATTTATTTATCTTGAGAGAGAGAGAGAAACAGAATATGAGCGAATGGATATGCCAGGGCCTCTAGCCACTGTAAATGAATTCCAAATGCCTGTACCATTTTGTGTATCCAGTTTTATGTGGGTGCTGGGGAATCAAACCCCACTCTTTACAGGCAAGCACTTTAACCACTGAGCCATCTCCTTTTCCTTTTCTTTCTTTTTTCTTCTTCTTCTTTTTTTTTTTTTTTTGAAATAGGGTCCCATTTATATCCAGACAAACCTTAAACTTGCTTTATAGCTCAGGCTAGTCTTGAGGTTTGATTCTCCTGCCTCATCGTGTGATTACAGGGATATGCCACCATGCCCAACTCAAATGACTTTTAATGCCACATTTGAAAAATATACTTTGATACAACATATGTTGTATTGTTACCAACAAAGTATATTGGTACAACATAGTATGTAACATACATATGTATATTAGATTGTATAGAATAGAAAAATATCACATTTGAAAATATAAAATATTTTGATCATTAAATTACTAATTTTTTATTTCTAATTTAGTTTTCCTTCGGAACCTTACAGCTTTTCTTTTGTACTAATATATTAATATATAACTGTCAGAGAGCTGGGGAGGTGACTCAGTCAGTAAAGAGCTTGCTGCACAAGTATGAGGGCCTGAGTTTGGATCCCTAACACATAAAAGTCAGGCATAATGGCAAATGCCTGTAATCTCAGTGCTAGGAATGCAGAGACAGAAGGATTCCCGGGGCTTGCTGGCTAGCTAGTCTACTTGAATCAGCGAGTTTCAGATTCAGTGAGAGACCTTGTCTCAAAAGCTATGGTGGAGGACTATTGAAGAAGACACCCAACATTGACTTCTGGCCTATATAAACTTAAATACGTATGCACCCACACATAGATGTGCACCCACATATATGCACACATAAGGCTATAACAAAAACTGGGGAAAATAAAAGCCTGTGAGATTTTTTTTTTTTAAATCTACTTACTGAATACAGGACAACTTTTACTGTTAGCTAGGAGTTACATTTTAGCCCCTCATGATGGAAAACACCTTTTCAAACATGAAGCCTCTTCAGAATATGGAAGGAATCATTGTTTACTTTTTAAGGAAACTAGGCCTTGAAATACTTTAGAATTCAAAGGTGATAATTTTACCATATTTAGTTTTCAGTATTATACAGCACTGTTATATTTGTGGCATTTTACTACTACTTACATTAATTAGAAAGGTAATCTCTTAGTTTTAAGTCAGAGGACTTTCATTGGGATTCATTCTTTAACTCTGTAGGTTAGTGGACAAGATTATGTACTGCCATGTATGTTTCTCAAAGTATACTAGCTAGCCAACTGGTCAGTGTAATTTCATGGCAGCCTTGTGGTGACAGAGGTGTGTTTAAATGGGTGAGATACCCATCCCAACACCAGTCTTGGTTCACATTTTTTTCTCATAAAGCAAGGTAGGATGTTTTTCCTTTCAGGCCAATTCAATTTATTACTATTTCTATAAAGGTTGTGATAAACTGCCTAGCATATAGTCATTCCCTGTGATTTTCTTTTCTTTCTTTCTTTTTTTATATGGGTCTCACACAGTTCAGGCTGGCCTAAAGTTCCTTATGTAACCGAAGATGACCTTGAATTCCTAATCCTTCTGCCTCTACCTTCTGAGTGCTAGGATTATAGGCACATACCACTGTGCCCATTTTATGCAACCCTTGGGGATTAAACTGAGTGTTGGTGCATGTTAGGCATGTTAGTATTCCACTAACTGAACTACATCCTCAGCGATCTGGGTCCATGGGTTACTTAGGGGGTTGCAGCGCGCATCAACTCCCCATTCACCCACGGGAGCTGGGTGAGCAGTGGCTTGGAATAGCCGTGAGCCGACGAGAGATGAGACTCTCGGGAGAACGCTGCAGTGGGCAGTTCTCTTTTATTGGTAGATAACAGTTGTTTTTATAGAGAACAGTCAGAAGTAGAAGCATAGGAAGCAAGATCTGTGGGCATCTCATGAGTTTGATTGGTAGGGGCCAGTATCCTAATTTACATAGATAAATTGAGGGGGCTATGTGATTCTATACATGGATAGAATGGTGATGTTAGCAGAGGAAATGAAACCTTTAGGTTTGTTATTTGCAGTTGGAATAAGTTAGGCTTTGATCTGCTTATCTTATCTTGGGGACAGCTGTGGCCTGCCTAGGGGCTTTGGAGTTTTCAGGATTGCTAAGATTTACA
>PVHP010042320.1:0-15058 GCA_004024765.1 Zapus hudsonius
CGCGGCCTTCGCGGGCAGGTGGGGCTTTCTGCACCCAATTGTGTTTATACACTGGGGCATCATTTTTTGTGCACACATTCAGTGACGCTTGGGGAAACTTTCCAGAAAATCCTGGGCTGGCAATTTAAATATAAAAAGGCTTTGTTTAATGCCAGAAGCATTTTCCCCATGTTCTGGGACTCGTGAAACTTACCTGCTTCCCACCCCCTTAAAGACCTACAGGCTAGGCTGGCTTTGGGGCAGAGAGGGTGGAGAACAGACCACTGTGATCTCAGAGAGCCTGAGGTTTTCCCAGTCCACGCTGTCTCCTCCCAGCCTTCTCCATCCCTTTCCTGAACGGCTTCCCAGTCCTAAGTCTCTCTCCTGGAGCTGTTTAACTTCGAATCTTTTCTCCGCAAACATCTGGGAGTGCTTGCTAACAATGATACCAACATCATTGTGGCTGTGGAATTTTGTGTGGCATTTAATAAGTATTCAGCAAAGGTTCTGACAAATTTATTACGTGGTTTGGGATTTTAAAGGCAGAAGAACAGATAAAACGCATTAGAATCTGGGTCCAAATTCTGGTCCCACAATTTTCTGACAGCATCACCTTCCGCAAAGAACTGCACTTCTTTTCTGCTCCGTGTAGTGAAGCCAATACTGGCTCTCCTCGTCCCTGGGTCTTTGTGAGGCTTGGATTTGGATGAGCTAATTACATAAGCGTTGAGTGCTACCTGGCTAAGGGCTATATAGGTATATATTTTATTACCCGTCTAGAACAGGTTTGTACTGCCTGTTTAATGCAGCCTTCCTCGGGTGAAGAATGCTATCTATCTATCTATCTATCTATCTATCTATATTGTTTGTTTGTTTGTTTGTTTTTTGAGGTAGGGTCTCGCTCTAGTCCAGGCTGACCTGGAATTCACTATGTAGTCTCAGGGTGGCCTTGAACTCACGGCAATCCTCCTACCTCTGCCTCCCGGGTGCTGGGATTAAAGGCGTGCACCACCATACCCGGCTCTGTTTTATATATTTTTAAATGGGGAAAAGGAGCTCTTATTTCAGGATGAAAAAAAAAATACACCAAATTCAGATTTCAGTGTGCATAAATAAAGTTTTATTGGAACACAGCCATATCCATTCCTGGCTGCTTTCACACTACAAAGGCAGTTAAGTAGTTTCCACAGTGACCTTATGGCCTGAAAAGCCAAAAATATTTCCTATCTGGCCTTTAGAGAAAAAGTTTGCAGAGTTCTGCTCTACTCTGTGAGTTGCAGGGACTTCAGCCTCATGGTCATTAATGCTTCCTCAGCACCTGGAAAACGATACATGCTCAATAAGTGTTGGCTGTATGCATGGGCTTGGTCTCAGGCAACTGTGTGGGGCTAAAACTCCAACATTCCTGAGTTTTGGCATGGAGGTCCCTGGTGATTTAAGTAGATGCTCCTGTGGAGATCAGAAAGGGAAACTCCCCTCACCTCCCTATCAATGTTTGCTTTAAGTTAGGCCCTCACCTTGCTTCCTTGGGCTCTTTTCTACCCAAGCAAGCCAAGACTGACAAAGTCAGTGGTAACTAGATCCCAGTGCTAGGCTGGGTCCCCATCCTTGCCCTTAATTTCTGGCAGCCTCACAGCAGGAAGGGGCAGGAAGGTGCTTAAGAATGGCTTCCCTCATCTTCACACAGGGGTGCTCTATGGCACAGGAGCTGGAGGATGGCCTGCATTCACCAAGTGAGAAGAGGAGCAAGGAGGCCGAGGAGCTCATGGTGTGATTCCTCTTGACCTTCCCCAAAGGTCTTTATAGATGTCAGGGAAAGGTTCTGTGTGCACTTGCTGGGAGGAATACCAACGAATTTCTGGACCATGTTCAGCCTGTCTGGTATCTGGGCCAAAGGGTCACATACATAACTGAGACCCTTTCCCACCCCACCCCCCAGGCCTGCTTTGGCTTCTTTTCATGCCAGGCCACCTGAAATACTACTGTGTGCCAGGTGCTGGGCTTGGTGCTGGAGATGCTGTCAGGAATAAGGTACAGAGCCTTCTGGGTAAAGCTCAGAACCTTCTAGAGCATCATCATGACACACTAAGATAAGTGCATGGTCGAATGGCTCCTTTGATTGACATTCTCCACAACAGATGAGTTAAGAGATCCAAGTAGCATTTTGCAGAAAAGAAACTCTAATGACCAAGAACACTTTTAGAAATAATAACTCAGTATGATTCCTGATTCAGAGAAGCAAAAATGAGAAACACATGAAATGCCATTCAGATCAAAACTTTTTAAAGTTAAAAAAAGTGCGATCAGGGGTATGGTTCAGTGGTTAAGGCATTTGTCTGCAAAGCCTACTGACCTGTGTTTGATTCCCTAGTGCCCATGTAAAGCCAGATGTGCAAGGTGGCGTATGCATCTGGAGTTCATTTGCAGTAGTAGGAGGCCCTGGTGCCTCTCTTTCTATCTGCCTCTTTCTCTCTTAAAAAAATTTTAAAGTTTGGTGAGAATATGAATTGTTACTTCAGAGAAAAAAGTTTTCAGTATATATATTACTTTTCTAATTAGTATTTCAAAATATTTGACAAAAACAATTTAAGGCTGGTCTGAATAAAAAATAGAAAGCTTAGTGCATGCCTTTAATCCCTCCAGTGGCAGAAGTAGGAGGATCCTCATGAGTTCAAGGCCACCCTGATACTAAATAGTGAATTTCAGGTCAGCCTGAACTACAGTGAGATCCTACCTTAAAAAACCAAAAACAAACAAATAAAAAAAAAAAGTAACACCTTGTTCATGGGACTGAGGAGATGGCTCAGCATCTAAAGTGCTTGCCTTCAAAACTTAATAACCTGGGTTTGATTCCCCGATATCCAGATCACAAAATGGCACATGCTCCTGGATTTCATTTGCCGTGGCTAGAGGCCTTGGCATGCTCATTCTCTCTCTCTCTCTTTCTCTTTCTCTTTCTCTCTCTCTCTCTCTCTCTCTCTCTCTCTCTCTCTCTCTCTCTCTCTCTCATTACAAATTAATTAAAATATATATTTTTTAAATTTAAGGAAGGGTTGGGCAACCTCACTGCAGGAAGTGAAGGGGTGGGGAGGCCTTTGACGGAGTTTTGGTTCACAGTGCCATCATGTCCGGAAGGCCTGTCTGCAGGAGAAGGAGGTGGCTGGTCACATTGCATCTGCAGTCAGGAAGCAGAGATTGATAAATGCTGGTGCTCCACTCCCTTTCTCCTTTTTAAAATTCAATCCAGGACCCCAGCCCGTGGAATGATGTGGCCTACATTTAGGGTGGGTATTTTCTTTTCAGTTAAACCTCTCTAGAAGCACACTCAGAAGTATATTTCCATGGTGAGTCTAAATCCTGTCAAGTTGATAATCAAGATAAACCATCATCGTACATTTTCACTGGGGCTAAACCATAGACACCTGGGATTTCATCCCAGGACTAGAGGATATATACACCAAATACTTCCTAAACCATAGGTAGACAAAAATGTGGAAACATGTGCACCCAAGATGAAAGGTTAGCAGTGAAACATATCCACACATGTGCTATTATATGGTCATGAAAAAGAATGAGTCAGTGCCCTGATGGGGTTCCAGAATGTATGATCAGGTGCAGAAAACTGGGACAGGAAGGTGAAAGTGACCAGACCAGTGCTTATAATATGATTTCTCCCTAATACCAGTTCAGCGCCTTCCCATATATGGACTTCTGCTTGCTTTGTGAGCATAGAAAGTCTTTCTGGAAGGCTACATACCAGGCTGCTGGACTTGGAAGTGAGAATGTGACAGTTAATTCTTTCAGACAAGTTCCATAGATCCCAAACCTGACCTCTCCCCTTGAGTGAGAGGAGTCTCTAACTAGAGTTCAAACCTGATCCTAATATTGATTGGTCAAAGATAGACCAACTAGAGCTGGGCGTGGTGGCTCACGCCTTTAATCCCAGCACTGGGGAGGCAGAGGTAGAAGGATCGCCATGAGTTCCAGGCCACCCTGGGACTACATAGTGAATTCCAGGTCAGCCTGGGCTAGAGTGAGACCCTACCTCGAAAAACCAAAAAAAAAAAAAAGATAGACCAACCAGCTCTCTCTCTGCTCACCTGAGACAGGGAATACTCACTGAACTGATAATTCTGCCTCTTCTTCCCACACGTGGCCTAGAAGAAGGACCTCTGAATCTCAAGGGCTGTGGTGAGGGGCTGGATTTCTTTATACAAGAACCTTTCCTTCTCATGATCTTTCCTTTTCCTGCTTGTTTGGCTGAATAGCATAGATTTTGTTCAACCCTCTCCCATGTGTTTTCCCCACACTGGTGACTGGAGATCTCTGTAACTTCCCATATTCTTTTAAATAAAGTCTCCCGCTATACCTTATCTTCTGGTAGTCTATAATTTTAATTCTTTAACTTTGTAGACAAGAATTCGGGTTCTCCTTCAGTTCTGAGGTGCATTGGAATTTGCTGGGTGTTATCTAAATTCTAATCCCCAGCTCCCCTGCTGCAAGAAGAGGGAAGGGGATAGACAACTATGAAGGCGGTTTCCTTCTCATTTCTGGGACAAAACACCCAACCAGAAACAGTTGGTGAAAGAAAAGGGTTTATTTTGGCTTACATTTTCGAAGGGAAGTTTCATCACGGCATGGAAAACATGGCAAGAACAGACAGCAGCACATCTTGTCCTATTAGCTGGGAAGGGAGCAGCAAGAGTAAACTGAGCTCTGAACACCCAGTGGGCTGGACAAATTAATCCCAAAACCTGCCCCCAGTGACACACCTCCTCCAGCAAGACTCCACTTCCCAAAGAATCTGGAATGAAATATGAGGCTTAATCACAAACACATGCAGCTATAGGGGGACATTGCACATTCCAACTACTACAGAGTGGGGAATAGTATGGTCTATAGCAAAAAGGAAAAAGTGTACTGTGTTATGGTTTGAATATGAAATGTCATCCATGGGCTCATGTATTGGGGGTTTGGTTGCCAGTTGATCAGCATTTGGGAATTGACTAAATCATGAGCGCCTTGTCTTCGTGAATGGATTAATCAATTGATGCATTTAAAATCTGAATGAGAGGGCTGGGGAGATGGCTTAGCAGTTAAAGGTGCCTGCTTGCAAAGCCTGATGGCTAGAGTTAGAGTCTCCAGTACCCACATAAAGCCAGATGCACAAAGTGGCACATGCATCTGGAATTCTTTTGCAGTGACAAGAGACCCTGACATGCCCATTCTCTTTCTTTGTTTTTTTTTTCACTCTGTCTTTCTTCTTGCAAATAAATATTTTATTTAAAAAAAATCTGCCCACTATGACTCAGGGATCTGAGCGGAGCAGAAGAGGGGGTGAAAAGATTGTAAGAGCCATGGTGGAGGAGAATATCCAGAGTCATTCACCACCCCACCAGCAACAACACACAAAGGAAAAACTGGCTGCCTCTTGTACAATTCATAACCCCCCCATCTCATGGTCTGGTGCAGCAAGCCCACTGAGGAGGGCCCCCAGTGGGTTGGGGACAGGGAGGAGGTATGTCACCGGATGTGTTAGGTAGGACACTGTTGTAAATTTCTAAAAGCAAATTTACACATAGATGATGAAGAGCTAGTGACGAGACAAAGAAAAATGTGGATTTCCTCCTGGGTGGATCTGTACAAACTAAGAAACTTCCTTCTGTTTTTTTAATTTTTTAATTTTTTGCATTTTCACAATACCTATTCTATAGTATTTAGAAAAGCAAATTAGAGGCTGAATGGAGAAGTCACTCAGTGGTTAAAGGCACTTGCTTGAACAGCAATATTATTCCCAGCTGCAACCTATGCCAATAATTCTACCTGGGGGATAGGAAGATCAGGATTGGAACCAATTCTTGAAAGATATCTTCCATTATTGGAAAAGGTGATTAAAAATTGAGCTGGTCAGGCTATGAGAACAACTGTCTATTTCTGTCTAGCCCCCACCCCCTACTTCTGGGTGGGTAAATGTTCATTCTTTCACAAATATAAATTTTTTCATTGCTGATACTTGTGGGTTTGCTCTAGGAACCTGATGAGAAAACAGACAATAAAATCACCAAGGTTCCTCTTAAAGAGTTCATGTTCTGTGCTGGGCAGGTGGACATTGGGCTGGGGAGATGGCTCAGTGGAGAAGACATCGACTGCACATTTCTGAGGACCTGAGATTGTGAGACAGTTCAGGGGTAGCAGGCCCACCCCCCCCAACTCCCCCATCCCAGAGTAGAAGAGAGGCGTGTCCTTGAACCTGTAAGGGAGCATCTGGTCTTGTTCCTTTTTGAATAGGTGTTTTTGGTCTTATCTCTTTCTTTCTTAAAAGTGAAAGGAATGTAAAAGGGTGATTTCCTTTTCCTAAAAACCTGAGCCATCTAGTTTATCATTTGGGGCTGGGCTGACAAGTTCACCCCATCCAGCCCCAGCCCATAAAAGACCCCACCAGCCTGCTCTGCATTCCTTCCTTCTCTTAAGCTCTAGAGTAAAAATCTTTCTAAATTTTATCCTCTGATCTGTGGGTTTCCTTCATTGAAATTCATAAAACAGGAACTCGGAAGCAACGAATTCCGAATTCCGTGGAAGCTTTGCGTGACCACGAGTGTCTGGTATCACCCACCCAAGAGCTGAGAAAGCCTTCATGCTGTCAATTTCCATATCAGTTGAATCCTCAGATCCCATGTAAAATCCAGAAGCTGGGGCTGGGGAGATTGCTCAGTAGTCAAAAGTGTTTGCTTGCAAAGCCAGTCTGCCTGGTTCAATTCCCCAGTCACCTATGTAAGGCAGGCCAGGTAGACATTCATTTGTAGTGGTTAGACACACACACACACACACACACACACACACACACACACACACACACACATACAAATTAATTAATTAATTAATACTTTTTTGTTGTTGTTTTTTCGAGGTAGGGTCTCACTCTAGCCCAGGCTGACCTGGAATTCACTATGTAATCTCAGGCTGGCCTTGAACTCATGGTGATCCTCCTACCTCTGCCTCCCGAGTGCTGGGATTAAAGGTGTGCGCCACCATGCCCAACAGGCTATACCTTTTGAGAGCACCTATATTTGATTTTTTTTTCTTTCTCTTTTTCTTTTCTTTCTTTTTTTTTTTTCGAGGTAGGGTCATGCTCTAGTCCGGGCTGATCTGGAATTCACTATGTAGTCTCAGGCTGGCCTTGAACTCACTGTGATCCTCCTACCTCTGCTTCCCGAGTGCTAGGACTAAAGACATGTGCCATCACCTCCAGCAAATACTTTTTTTTTATTTTTTTAAAGCCAGAGCTTGTTTCTGTAATCCCAGTGTGTTTATGAGAAGGGAAGGGAGACAAGAGAATTTCACAGAAGCTTGTGAACAGAGCACTGAACAGCAAAGGAGATGCCCTCCCTCAAATGAGGTGGAAAGCAAGGATGACCCAAAAGTTGTCCTCGGACCTCCATATGCTGGCCTTGGCAGGTGCCTGCAGAAGCACAGACAAACATGCATACTCATATGCACCCAAATAAACAAATACATAAATAAATAAATGGAAAAAATGGGGGCTAGGGATATGGCTCAATGGTTAAAGGCACTTGCTTGCAAAGCTTGCCAGCCTGGATTCAATTCCCCACTACCCATGTAAAGCCAGGTGCATAAAGTGGTACATTTTTCTGGAGTTTGTATGCAGGGGCAAGAAGCCCTGGAACACCGATACACTCATTCTCTCTCTGTCTCTGCTCACAATTAAGTAATTTTTTTTGTTGTTAGTTTTTCTCTATCCCAGGCTGACCTGGAACTCACTCTGTATTCCCAGGCAGGCATCCTCATACCCCTGCCTCTCCAGTGCTGGGATCAAAGACGTGCACCACCACACCTGGCTAATAAAAATATTTTTGAAAAATACAAAAAGAGGAAAAGATGGACATTAAACAAGAACACAGATATACACACAATCCAGTAGATAAAGTGAGATGAAGTAAATAGCGACATGGTCCTGGCACACAGAAATGGAAGATGCCCCACTTTAGCTGGCTCATTTGCTGTGGTCAGAGCAGACCTTTGGGGGTAAGATGCTGGTTCTTATTGATCTTGAAATTGCTAGATTGTCATTGTGTGCGCTCAGGATGAAGTCACTGTGGAGGGGGCCAAGTAGAGTGACAAAGAACCTGTATCCCTGTTGATGGGATTGGAATACCTGGAACCCTCCTTATCCTGAAGGATCTTCAAGTTAGTTTTTTTTTTTATATTTTATTTATACATTTTCAAGCAGAGAGAGAGAGAGAGAGAGAGAGAGAGAGAGAGAGAGAGAGAGAGAGAGAGAGAGAGAGAGAACCAGGGTCACCACCTTGTGGCTCTGGCCCATGTGGGTACTGGGGAATTGAACTTGGGGCCTTAAGCACTTGGAGGCAAGTGCCTTAACTGCTGAGCCATCTCTCCAGCTCTCAAGTTAGTTTTTGAAAAATCACTTGCAACAACTCAGGAGGTCAAGGCAGGAGGATTGCTATGAGTTCAAGGCCACCTTGGGACTACATAGTGAATTCCAGGTCAGCCTGGGCTAGAGTGCGACCCTATCTCCAACCCCTGCACTCACCCCCCTAAAACAATTCTAGTTAATGCTATTATTATGATTTTACCATTTCCACTGTGACTTTACCAAACACCTGCCCAAGGGAAGACTGGGCATTTCTGGCTATGGATTTCAAAGGCTAGGGTCAGCTCCACAGATACATTTGTATGAGGCTGATGTGGAACATGTATGGGGTGGTGGTAAGGGTTTGCCCAAGAAAGAGATGGACAGTCCAGAGTCACAACCTATAACCTGATTCGATTGAGTGGGTGTTTCTTGGTGTAGGAAGTCCTCCTGCACGGCTAGAGATACAAACCTGCCTGATGTGTTACCTGTCTGTTTCTGGTAGTATCTGTGAACATGTCCCTCTGAACTTCCAGGTGCCCTGAAGGCCGGTGTCCAAGAACCTGAAACCCTAGACTATCAAGGCCTGCAGCCTTCTCCCTGGTTCACAGCCTGTATCCTTCCCTCTTGCCTAGTAGAGCTTTGAACTCCCGGCCTCCTTCTGACTATAGGTACTCCCTCCTTCCAGCATCCCCCATTGCTGGGAAACAACAAGTAAACTGGGAGGCAGGGCTGGGGAAGAGAGAGGAAGGCAGGGACCTTCTGCCTGGAGCCAGTGATTTCTTTTTTTTTTTTAATTTTACTGATAGCTTCCTTAATCATATAGATCATAAGCCATTATGATTCCCTCTCTGCCCTCCTCTTTATCTCTTCCCCTCTCAATTAGTCTCTGTTTTGTTTCGGTGTCATCATCTTTTCCTCCCATAATGTGTAGGTATTATAAGGCTCTGTGAAGTTATGAATGCCAAGGGAATTTTGTGTTGGGAAGTTTGCGTTGTAAGCAGTCCTGCCCTTCCTTTGGCTCTTACAATCTTTCCACCACCTCTTCCACAATAGACTCTGAGCCTTGGGAAGGATAGAGATGTCCCAGTGCTGAACACTCCACTGTCATTTCTTCTCAGCACTATGGTGTCTTTTGAGTTATCCCAGTGGTCACCAGTACCTGAAAAAGAGAAGCTTCTCTAGACAAGAGTGAGACTTGTATTATCATGTTTTTTGTTTTGTTTTGTTTTTGTTTTTGTTTTTTTAGGTAGTGTGTTGCTTTAGCCCAGGCTGACCTGGAATTCACTATGCAGTCTCAGGGTGGCCTTGAATTTATAGCAATCCTCCTACCTCAGCCTTCTGAGTGCTGGAATTAAAGGTGTATGCCACTGTGCAGGTTTTTTTTTTTTTTTTAAGTATTTTATTTATTGGGCTGGAGAGATAGCTCAGTGGATAAGGCACTTGCCTCCAGTGCCTAAGGCCCCAGGTTCAATTCCCCAGGACCCACATATGCCAGACCCACAAGGTGGTGCCCCTGGTGCGCTCTCTCTCTCTCTCTCTCTCTGCTTGAAAATTAATAAATAAAATATTTTTTTAAAAAGTATTTTATTTATTTATCTGTAAGAAGTGAGAGAAAGGGGAAATGGGTGTGCCAGGGCCTCTAGCCACTGCCAACAAATTCCAGATGCATGTACCACTTTGTGCATTTGGCTTTATTTGGGTACTGGGAATTTGAACCTGGGGCCTTGGGCATTGCAGGCAAGCGCCTTAACTGATGGGCTATCTCTCCAGTCCTGGCAGTGATTTCTTAAGCATCAGCTAACATCCCTATAAAGTGGAGCCCTTGTTACCTCCCTTCTTGCTGCTCTCAGGGACCTTTTCCTCAGGGAGAAAAAAAGATGAGGGACTGTTTAAGACCTGACATTTCCACTAAGGTATCTGGAGCTCACCTCCTGAGTGCAAATACCTAAATATTGGGAGCTTTTCCAACCTGGCTGGCTGGTTATTCAGAATTGCTCTTTGATCCTATAGTGACGTTCATGAAAGTGATGGGCTAGGGGGAGGCTTGGGTCTAGTTGGAGGGGGTGGAGGGTACCTAGGACATTTGACTTGAAGCTATATTTGAGTAAGATGGAGAGAACATCAAATGCTCATATCACAAAAAGCCCCCCTCCCAGCACACATGATATCTGAACACTTATTGGTGGTTCATACATTTCCAATGTATTTTTTTTCTGCATATTGAACATTTTAAGTTGGGTGTGGTGGCACACATGTGTAACCCCAGAATTTGAGAGGTAGAGGCAGGAGGATCAGGAGTTCAATGCCGGCCTTGGCTGCATAGTGAATTCAAAGCCCAGCCTGGCCATGAACTCCATCTCTCAAAAATAAATAAATAAATAAATAAAATAAAAAGATTCTATTTTTTTTTTTTTTTGGTTTTTTGAGGTACGCTCTAGTCCAGGCTGACCTGGAATTCACTGTGTAGTCTCAGGGTGGCCTTGAACTCAAGGCAATCCTCCTACCTCTGCCTCCCAAGGGCTGGGATTAAAGCAGTGCGCCACCACGCCCGGCTTTTTTTTCTTAAATCTTAGCTGGGAATGGTGGTGCATACCTATAGTCCCAGCAGCACCTGAGAGGCTGAGTCAGGAGGATCTAGAGTTGAGATCAGCCTGGTTTATATGGCCAATTCTAAGCTAGCCTATGCTACATGGACAGATTCTGTCTCAAAAACAGAGAATCCAAACAAAACAAAAAAAATTTCCCATATGCGGCATGGTGGCGCAATGCCTAGAATCCCAGCACTCAAAGGTTGAGGCAGGGAGGATGACAAGTTTGAGACCCTCCTAGGCAACATTAAGAGACCTTGTCTCAAAAATAAAACAAAACAAACCTTTCCCAACTAAAAAGCAACAATAGAAAAGAATTTGGGGGTTGATGGAGATTTGGGGAAAGATATTCACCACTGTCTGTGTCCCCAGATACCATCTTTATCTCTCTATCTACCTAGCTGTTTATAGGTCTCTCTCAGCATCCATCCATCTAAAATCAATAATTCAATTCTATGCTTCAGGCCAAGTGTAGAAGCTGAAATTAACTGTCTGGAGAGGGGAAATTTTCAGCTCTGGAGGGGGAAATCCAGCTTAATTTTAGTTAAGCTTTATACTGGGCCTGGTGGCTCAAAACCTGTATTCCTTGCACTTGGGAGGTTGAGGCAAGAGGATCACACGTTCCAGACCAGCCTGAGCTATCATGTAAGACTTTCTCTCAAGAGATGAAGCAAGACAAAAATCCTGATTCTTTCCCTTAAAGCTATGTGACCAGGGACCAGTAACTCCTGAAGCCTGGGTGAGCCTGTTTTCTCCCATATGCAAAGGAGAAAAATGACAGCTTGTGGGTATCAACTGAGTCCTGTAGGGAGAGATACCTGCAAGGACATAAGGTGGGCTCTAGGGCCTGGTGGAAAGGAGAGGGTCATTCCACCCCCAGTCTCAGGGATGTCTTCTGTCCATTGCTCCTTTTATATAAGAGGTTTAGCTTTTGCCAAGTCCCAGGGATCCCAAGGGCAGAGGATGTGGATACAGTTGTTTTGGGTTGTGTTGGCTTTGTGCGACTGGATTGTCACCCCCATGAGAGACAGTGTCCCCATGGGCCACTGTAGGGAGCCGGGGCCTTGCTGAGAGCAGCCCCAGTGGCAGTCCTTATTGGCAGGCCAGGGTCAGGAAAGCTCTGGAAGGAGGGGCCACTGGAATGGGATCCAGGGACACCTAGAGGGAGGGGCACCTGGACAAGGACTTCCCTTCCTCAGGGAACATTCCTGCTTCCCTGGACCCAGTGTTTCAAAGGCAGGCAAACCTACCTACCTGGAGAGGTGAGGTGTAAAGTGTAGGCTGGGTCCTGATTTCACTTAAAAACATAATGAAAATTCTTAAACTGGTTATCACAATTAAAAAAAAAAAAGGGCAAATAAGCCATATCTAGGCCTCTTTCCTCTCTTTGCAAGTAAAACAAGTGCACCTAGCACCCGATAGGGGCCCCCCAGCCTGGCCTGGCCTTAGACTTCAATTGTGTCCTTAGAATCTGGTCCAGTGCCTGTCATAGCATAGGCCCCAGAAAGTCACAAATAAACATTGGTTGGGTGAAGAAGTAAGTTCTTACATTTGCAGACAGTTAAGAGGAAATCTTTTTGAGTATTACTCTAAGAGCTTTACCTATTGGCTAATTGAATCCTCACAGTAGCTGAGGCAGAGGTGGTGGTTGGCATAGCTTCATTTTCACAGATCAGGGAACTGAGGCACAGAGAGATGAAGTTCCTCGGTGGGAGGCAGGGCAGCTACTGAAAGGAATGACATCCCATTGGTCCAGAAACCCCAGGATGTTAAGCTCCCTCCTGGACCCTCCCCCAACCTCTTTGTTCCCTGGTGTTGGACTTGAAAGAGGTAGCTTCTAAAGTCAGTTCTGCCTTTGGGTAACTGTTCCCCCACAATGGGTTTCTACATCTTTCCAGTACAAACTGGATCATCTTGTAGGTCTAAAGCTCAGAATCCCAGGGTCCGTGTAAAGGGTGCCTTATCCTTCATTTTTTTGCTCCCAGGGGCAGGAAGATTTGGAGTGCTGGCAGAAACTTCCCTAATCCACCCCTCCTCCCTCAGTAGCTTTAGCTCTGGGCGGGGCTCCAGGGCCTCTCCCAGTGGGTGCCGGAGGCCAGAGTAGCCTTTGTCTGCCCCAGGAGGCCGGCCAGGCACTGAGGCTGTCACCGGGCCCCTGCCCGGGCCTGGGAGATGGTTTTTTTCTTTCCTGTGTGTTGCAGCTGGGACCATTTATAATAGGAAAAAAAGAGAATGACCAGGCCAGCCGGCTGGAAAATAAAGAGACTTAAAAAGAAAAGGGCTAGGCCTGTTCTTCTCCTGTGGAGGCTTTGGTTAAGCAGAAAGTTTTAGTTCCTTTCTGAAAGGCATTTGGGCTTTTGAAGTCCGCTGCGGGAGCTCCCTCCAGCCCCTGGGAAGCTAGGCCCTGGCATGTCCCAATGTGCACGGTCAGGATGGAGCCTGGACTACTCAGGAGGCCTTGGGAAATGTGCGCCAGGCTGGTCTACTGGGCCCTGGGCCCTACCCTACCTACCCCCTCTGTTCCCATCCCATTGGATCCCAAACCCCATAACCTCCCCTTAGTGGCCTTTTGCCTGCATTTCCTCTGCTCCCATAGGCCTTCAACTCTGGCCTGCTGCCATTTGGGCCAGAGGATGGGAATCCAGGGAGCAAGAAAGACTTTACTACAAATGGGGGAGACTGAGGCAGAAAGAGGGGTGGCTGTTGTTATACCATCCTTATGAGCATGAACCACCGCTAACGCTCAAGAAGCACTTCCCATTGAAGGACCCCGTTGAGGAACCCGGGAGAAGTGACTTGTTCCAAAGCTCCACACGGGGGAAGCGGTCCTGCCAGATCTCTTCTTCAACCTTGGTTCAAGTCCTTGTGAATGATCTTGCTTCCTTGTGAGCCCACCCAGCATGTAGCAGTGTCTCAGCCACACCCATTATTAAAGTAGGAGCACCTCAGAGCCTCCACTGTGCAAAGTGCTGCATGCCTTACATGTTCCTGGTGGTGCTCCCCAAGTACGCCCCGCAGCTATCCTGTGCCACTGCCATTATACTCTCCATCTCATACTTGATGAGCATAGCTGGTGAATGTCCAATTCATATCTTCCTGGCACTCTCTCCATTACTGGCCTCTATGCTACATGGTCTTCTTGTCTGCCCAGAGCCCACCTTGAACCTCTGGGCATTGTTCTGCCAGCTTTAACAACGGAGCAGGTACAGTGATATAATGAGGGTATATATCAAAATCTAGGGCTCTACCCTCAAAGAGCTTCTGGCCTAGTTGAATGGGCATAACTTTCTACCCAATGGCTTGTTTTCATCAGAAAGCCTTCCTGTGATGATGGTGGAACACACAGTGGTCACCTTTATATGCCACCAGATTGATGGCTATTGTCCTGATGGCACCTTATTCTGGGTACCTGCAGTGTGTTGGGATGTAATGGGGAGGAGCTCCAGCCCCATGGGCCCATTTCCCTTCTTCCTGCCTGGGGCATCCTGTGTGCTCAGCTGGTGTGGGTACTGCACCTGCTGGCAGTCTGAAATCTCCATGGTGTCTGAGCCTTAGATACTGAGGAGGGGCTTCCTTGTACTATGATGGGGATGGATGGGAAAGGAGTTATGTACACACTTACAGGTGGAAAAATAAGCACCTCCCCCCAAAATATAGTTTAAGCTCCTTTGGTCCTTTTTAGTAGATTCTCACAACAGTGGTCACAAAAGAAGCTGGAGACGGGTGAGGGTTTGTGCTGCCTCTGTTATCGGTGACAGTGAAGGCAAATCTCAGACCAGACCAAGTCTCAGACCATACACTGATACAGTCAGGAGCAAAGCGCTCTGGGAAGGAAGTCCCAGCTCTCTCTGTCCCTGCATGGCATCTCACCACTGCTAGGAACAGGCCCCATCACGTTCCTAGGAAAGATTCTTTCTTTCTTTCTTTCTTTCTTTCTTTCTTTCTTTCTTTCTTTCTTTCTTTCTTTCTTTCTTTCTTTCTTTCTTTCTTTCTTTCTTTCTTTCTTTTTCTTTCTTTTCTTCTTCTTCCTCTTCCTCTTCCTCCTCCTCCTCCTCCTCCTCCTCCTCCTCCTCTTCTTCTTCTTCTTCTTCTTCTTCTT
>PVHP010042321.1:2500-15048 GCA_004024765.1 Zapus hudsonius
CTAGGGTCTTCTGCCACTGCAAACGAACTCCAGATGCATGCACCACTTTGTGCATCTAGCTTCATGTGGGTACTGGGGAATCAAACCCAGGTCATTAGGTTTTGCAGGCAAGTGCCTCAACCACTGAGCCATCTCTCCAGCCCCCAACTCATGTTTTGAATGCTTGATCTGGTTAAGGTGCTTGCCTGCAAAACCTGATGGCCTGGGTTTGATTCTGTACTACCCACGTAAAGCCAGAAACATAAGGTGATGCATACATCTGGAGTTCATTTGCAACAGCTGAAGCCCCTGGAGTGCCCATTCTTCCTCTCTCTATCTGCCTCTTTCTCACTCTGTCTCAAATAAATTAATTAAATAATTTTAAATGCTTGATCTCCAACTTGTGATTCCATTTTGAGGTCTGTGGAGCTTTGGGGAGGTGGAACTAGATCACTAGGGAAGCTCTTTGAACATTATAGCTGTCTCTCATTACCAGTCTAGCTCTCGTTGACCCTCCTTCATGTGTGGAGGGGGTCTCTCATACATGTTCCTCCTACCATGAACTCTACCACGCCTTTCCTCCCATGATGCTTTTCCCCCATGATGGAATGAAACCCTTCTAAACCATAAGCCAAAATGAATCTTCACTCATAAATTGTTTTTTGTCAGGTATTTTAGTCACAGAAATAAGGAAAGTAATGTATACAGAGCACTCACACATATGTATGTGTGTGCTCTATCTATATCCATATCATCTATATCTATATCTATATATCTATATATCTATATATCTATATATCTATATATATCTATATATCTAAGTCCCTATATTCCTATATCCCTATATCCCTAAATCCCCATATCTTTATATCTATATATCTATATTTATATCTATATCCCTATATCTACATATCTATATCTATCATCTATATCTACTATATCTGTATCTATATCTATATCTATATTTTTTGATCTAAGACATAAGGTAAAACCATGATCATAAAGCAAACACGATGATCAGAGAGTAAAGAAATTAGCCATGGGAAGTTGGTAAATGGAATGTAAATCAGTTTAACTCAGTTTAAGATAAAAAGTTCAAATGGAAGCTATGAAAATCTATGGGTGATATAGCTCCATTTTTGTATAGTGCTCAGGGGATACATGTGGCAAGCAAATGCATACCACTTCCCAATCAGATGAGATGTTTGGCATTATCCACCTTTTACAGAAGATAACTGAAAACCAGAGAAGCTGGTTCAAAATCCTGTAACCTTGTGGATGATAGATGTACCAAATGAAAATAGAATGATTGCATTCTACTCTGAAATTGTTGAATTTTTTTTGTTTTAACATTAAGTCAATAAACTGCAAGGAAGAATATGCATAGGAAAATGGTGAGAAGTGAGGTGCTTTTTGATATGCATGCCATAAAAGATGGTAGAGAGTTGATAAGAATGATTTAAGCAAATATCAATTATTTTAAACCTAGACAATGAAAATATCCATATGCAGTTGCATTGTGTGTATAGGTTGGTGTGTGAGAAGTTTATGCATAATTTTGTTTGATACAGACAATACTGATATATTCTGTGCCAAAGATAACTCCTGAAGAGAGGAGGTGGGGAGAGTAGAATGTTGGCCCACTTTGTTCATACAGTCATTCCAGTCATTTCCTTGAATATTAACTCATGTACGATCAGGTGATGTGTGTATAAATGAGAGCATGAAAATATGAGCTGTATATGCTTTAAGATGGGTGGAATCACAGGAGTTTGTAATGCCATGCTCAAATGCTGGAAAAATGAGACGTTCTTAGAAGAGCCTCTTGATGATTCAAAACATTTCCCAATGTAAGAAATAAAATTGTAATTGACATAAGTTATTCTTAATTTATGGATTTGTATGACAAAATCACAGAGTTTTGTGATAAGACACTTAAGTTAAGATTTGATTTAACCATCTTGGACAAGGAGTGTGTTGAGCCTCAATTTCTCCAGGGTATTCCAAGCTATACTTTGTTGTAGTCAGCTTTCTTGTTGCTGCACAGAAAAAAAAAAAAAACCAACCCAAAGCAGCTTGTGGAGGAATGAGTTTATTTTGGCTTACAGACTCAAGAAGAAGCTCCATGATGGCAGGGAAAATTATGGCATGAGCAGAGGGGTGGACATCACCTCCTGGCCAACATCAGGTGGAAAACAGCAACAGGACAGTGTGCCAAACACTGGCAAGGGGAAGCTGGCTATATCTCCCATAAGCCCGCCCCCAACAACACAACTCCAACAAGGTTCCAATACCCAAATTGCCGTCAGCTGGGAATCAAGCATCCAGAACACATTCATTTGTGGAGGACACCTGAACCAAACCATCACACCTCTCATACTTCTGTCCTCGTTGACTATTACTATAAATAGCCACAGATGGCTACCTACTTCACTTTCAAAATACTGGTGCCATAGTAGCATACATGGGAAAAATAATCAGATTAGAGGCTGGGGATACGGCTTAGCAGCTAAAGGCACTTGCGTACAAAGCCTGCCATCTGGGTTCTATGCCCCAGTACCCACATAAAGCCAGATGAACAAAGTGGTGCACATATTTGGAGTTCATTTGCAGTGGCAAGAGCCCTTGATGTGCCAATTCTTGGATTTTCTCTCTAACCTCCCCTTAAAAATAAATAAATAAAAGTCAGGGCTCTATCCAACCTATTTATGTAAGTACTTTGTAACGTCCACTCTAGTGGATCCTCAGCCTCAATATTTAAGTATGGTTCTGTCTACAGTACTTTGAGAAGGTGTCTGTTCTGACTGACCAACTCTAATAATTTGAATATTATCCATGTTTCTATTCAAATCTACTTGAGACCAACTTTCCAAGACTGTTACATATGACTGAAAATAATTCTACTTTGAAGATTATTTACATATTACAACCATGGGTCAACTGATTTCCTGATAAGTGTCTATTGAAAGATAACTTCTAACTGAAAAAACATTGGATACTAGCAATTATCTGAACTTACTACTTGTGAAGTTTTTGTTACGAAGGCAACAAAGCAGAAAGGTAAGAAAAATTTAATCATCCAAAATACTAAAAGAAATGAAATAAATTTTTAGAGGACTCTCAATCAAAATTTAGTGTTCATTGAATTGAATATGTATGTAGCTCCACAATCATATTTTACTGTCATATTTATATACTTAAAATGGTATAAATATTTCCTTTGTTGCTTCAGTTTTTCCAATCACATTACAATAGCTGTATGCAATAATAAACATATACAGTTGTGATTTTTAAATATGACATTATCTTTTTTTTTTTTTTTTTTGGTTTTTCAAGATAGAGTCTCGCTCTAGTCCAGGCTGACCTGGAATTCACTTTGGAGTCTCAGGGTGGCCTTGAACTCATGGCAATCCTCCTACCTCTGCCTCCAGAGTGCTGGGATTAAAGGTGTGTGCCACCACGCCCAGCTTGACATTATCTTTTTTAAGGTTAACTATAAAGGCAATTGTAGTAATGCTCTTGACAGGCCTCACAAATTAGAATTTATATGGTTGAAGTTACTAAATATTTTTCAATTATTTTTTTAAATCTATACACTTAAAAGTATTATAATCCCAAAATATCAACTAACTTAATTCAACTTGGAGCACATGAAGTACCTTGAAGGTACAAGTTACTTTCACAAAAAATGACAAATGCTTTGATTTGTATAACATAAAATGCAAATTAATATACCAGGTCCTTGTTTAGTAGATATTTTAGCATGTTATTTGTATAAGAGATAAAGAGGCAAGATAAAAGATAAACCTTGGCAAACTACAACAAAGTGAATTCACAGTAGAATGGGTAAATCCCTACTTACCCATTCTAATGGTTATCATTAGTTTACTATGTAGGCATTAAGAGTAACTTGTGTAAACATACCAAGCGGTTGTTTATGCTGCCCTGGTTATTCGCTTTCGTCCCAATAGCAGTGTGATTTTATCCCAAGGTCTCACCCCATGCAGGCACAATTTATTGAAGCAAAATTTTATCTCATAGAAGAGTAACACATTCTGCCCAGTCTATTCATACCAGGGCCAGATCATTTAGGTATAATTGGCCGCTACTGGCACTTACACAAGCTGTGACATTTTCTATTAGCAATAAGGCAGTATTTGAAAAGCCAAATAAACAATTACACACTGCAGAGGATGACCTGATTTGGGAAGAATGGTATCAAATGTATCACTCTGGTGGGGATGTGGATTGTGGGAGAGGATGTGTGTGTGTGTTGGGGTCAGGGAGTATGTGTGAATTTTCTGCAGTTTCTACTTAGTTTTACTGGGAGTTTTACCTACAACTGCTCTGAAAAATAAAGTGTATTTTAGGTTAACATTTTAGAACTTATTTTTATGTCATACTAAGACCCTTACAAGCTTTATCTGGGATGAATTAATCATCACAAGAATTTTATCATGTAGGCAGTATTTTTATCTGCAGATGAGAAAATCTGAGATAGAGATTAAACAAACTGTTCCAGGCCAGAGCTGGGTCCTAAACCCAGACATGCTAGCTCCCAAGTCCAGGCTTTTAGGCTCCCAGAGGAACTGAGGCTTATTGAGCTCCCAAGGTCAAGTTTTTTTTTTAATTGAGATAGAGTCTTGCTATTTAACCAAAGTTGGACTTAACTCAAGATCCCCCAACCTCTGCCCTCCAGGGCCAGAATCAAGTGTATGTTATCAAAGAAAGTCCAAGGTCAGGTCTTAATCAGAGCTCCCAAAGTCTAAATTCCAAAGTATAAAATGACCCCATTTTTAGAAGAAGAAATTCCCTAGTGTTTGCATAGGAGAAGCTATAGTGTGTTGACCAAACTCTTGTCCTTTATCTATTGAAGGCAAAATTAAGATGCTGTGTCATATTCTATTTATTTCCCCCATATTCATAACTTTGGCAATAACATTCATTGTTTTATGATAAGAAACCAATAAAATGTATAAGCTGTTTGCTTGCTGGAAGGCAGTGCCAAACTAGCACTCTTGAGTTACTGATACATCTTTAGTAATGACTTGAGAACTTCTAAATGCAGGAATTCCCAAAGCCAGTCTGTAACCATGTCACAACAGCTAAGGAATATTTATTGCACACACCTCTTCTTTAGCCCCAGGTCCCCATCCTATGCAGTTCAGCAAGCACATTTGGAATAAAGCTCAGAAATTTACATTTAAAAATTTTTCCCAGGTGATTCTAATACCCAGCCAGGTTTGGGAATCACTGTCTAAGGGAACATGATTTATGTAAATCAAAAGAAGAAAAAGAGAGAGAACACCATATGGCGTACTAGCTATTTATTTTCATTTTAAAGGCATATCAGAGGGAAAAGAATACACATAGTTGAGCACACATGCCTTGAGCACTGAAAAGAAGGCTATGACTTTATTCAGTTGAAATATGACAATAAGTCATACTTGCCTTGGTATGGTATGTACATTTGTAACTGAATAATTAAGACATAGTAGCTCTGGTCTATCCAGGTGAGACACCTAAGTCAAAAGAGAACCACAAAGAGCACAGAAAATCACCCAAAGTGGGCAGAGGCTTACTTAATGCAGTGGTGCCATGGAAGGATGGAGGGTGGCATTGTACAGTGGGCTCTCTACACAGGAGGAAACAGATCAATGCTTAACTGAATGCCCTAAACTTACTAGACCTTTGGATTCTTGTTTTAAAAGGAAAAGTAGCTTTTAAAAAATCACCAAAGTTCTCCTTCATTCACTGGTCTTCATTAGAGGAGGCCTCGGGCATCTTCATCAATTGGTTCACCAAGGACAACAGCTCCCATCCAGTGTTCCTGTTCCCTGGGCTCTTTCTTTGGTCGTCTTCCATTTTCTTCACATTGTGCTTGCCTTCCCGGACTATCTCATCCATCCTCATGACTTTGACCAAATACAAGAAACCTCACATGTATTCTTTTCAGTGGCTGCCTTGATCCAAATTTTTTGTCCATATTACCAAATCTTAGGGGATCTGAAAGGCAGCTTCCACCAGACATAACATCTTATCTTCTCTCAATGCTCTTGTGACTGTGATGACAATTGAATTCATTGAAATTGCTACCCAATAAGTGTCTAAGGTAGAAATTGATGAGCGATGCTTAACTTTGTTAACCCCCTGTTAACAAACCTGTAATTTATACCTAAGATATATTGCTTAACAACTATCATTCAAGTCCTCTTCATTCTCACTTTTATAAATGGAGGTCTCCTATCTCATCTCTCTAGTTCTTCCTTCCCCAATCCAGTTAATTCACCATTTCCTAATATAGAGTGCCTTGCCTTTAAATAAAATAAATTAAATCACATGTACTATTTCTCTGTGTGTGTGTCTGTCTCTGATTATAAATAAATAAATAAAATATTTTTCTAAAAGTTCATACATATATATATCATATTTTGATTGTGTTGAGTCCCCTTTTACCCTTTCTTTACCCTTCCATGCCTGATGAATCCAATCTTTTTCCTACCACTTACCACTGATGGATACACCACTGAAAAGAATGACTCCACCCTCACAGCAACCATTAACTATCATTAACTCCTCAGGGAGAGATATGGCCTCATGAGCTCCTCTACCATCTATGACAGAATGTTGACTGGCCCTTTGTGCAGTCTTCAACAATATGGCTTTGCCTTTCAATTATGGTGGCCAACTTAGAGCACTGGCCTGTATTGTTTTGAAGGCTATGTGATGTCCATGATACATAGGTAAAATAGCCCATACTGGGCACTGTTATTTTCTTTATTGTAGGAATGTTTAATTGAGAATTCCAATACATGAACATACTGTAATTTGATCATATTCCTTTCCTATTTTCCTCTTTTCTTCCCCACCCCTATTCCAAGGAGCACCCTCCTTTTTCCTCCATTTTGATGTCTCATTCCTTTAGTTCTCCTTCCTTTATGTCAGAATGGTGATGGGCTTGGAACTGTGCAGGTCTTGTGGGAGGAATGACAACCACTGTGAGGTCAGGAATGCCCCAGACAACTCATGTATGGACAGTGCCCCAAAGTACTCCTTCCCACCTGTACCTCTTACATTCTTTCTGCCCCCTCTTCCTCAATGTTCTCTGAGCCTTGAAGTGTATGATAGAGATGTCTTGTTTAGTGTTGAAGACTCAACAGCCTCTTATTTTCAGCTTTGAAGGGTTTTGAGTCTCCTCAGTGTCTACAACCATCTCCATATCCTTTCCACCATCTCTTCTGCAATGTTCCCTGTGCCCTGGCAAGTGTGATAGAGATGACATGTCCAGAGATAAGCACTGGGATTTTTCTTCTCATCACCTTGATGGGTCTTGGGTCTCCATAGTATTTACCACCATCAGTTAGAAAAAGTTTCTTTACCAAAAGTGAGAGTGACATTAATCACTGGGCATAAAAATGTACATTTAGAAGGCAATTTGATAGGTTCAATGTATCCATTAGCCAAAGAATAGTGGTAGCTTCCCTCTAGGGCCTATGTCTTCCCAGTCCATAGGATTTTGACTGTTTTCAGAACCAGGCACAAATTCACTCTCACAAGCAGGCCTCAAATTCAATCACAGAGCAGTTGGTTCTCCCCACGGCCTATGTGACACTATTGCACCCATGGGTACTTCTTTCCTCTCTTATGTAGACCACATAATCCACTGCTTATTAAAACTGTTGATAACTTTTCTCCCCCAGAAGCTGGATAGCAAATGTCTTCAAGAATAGGGTCTTAGGGCTGGAGAGATGGCTCAGTGGTTGGAGCACTTGCCTCCAGTGCCTAGGGCCCTGAGTTCAATTCCCCAGGACCCACATGGGCCGGACCCACAAGGTGGTGGCCCTGGTATGCTCTCTCTCTCTCTCTCTCTCTCTCTCTCTCTCTCTCTCTCTCTCTCTCTCTCTCTCTCTCTTTCTCTCTCTCTCCCTTGAAAATGATTAAATAAAATATTTTAAATAAAAAAAGAATAGGGTCTTACCCATCTTGTTCTGGTGAATAGCAAAGAGCACTGGCAATAGCCTGTGTTGTTTAGTGAGCCTCAGAGGCCTTCCTGACCAACAACTCACTGGAAAGTATCCCACCCCTGGCATTGGTATTTTCTTACAATAGCCTATAGTTTCAAGAGGCAATAATATCCATCCATGCAGGGTAACTTCATTCACTTATTATATTTTTAATTTTTAAATTATATTTTAAATATATTTTAATTAGTTTATAAAGTAGTAGATTTACTTATGAGTATTTTTATGCCTCTGAAGTTTTTTAAACACGTTTTTGTTTATTTATTTTTAATATTTTTGGGGCCCTTAAAAATATGAGCATATTGTAAATTCAATATATTCCTGTTAGGATATCTTCTATTCGCTGTCCTCCACTTCCATCCCACTGAGGGCCATCCTCACTGGGGACATCAGAGAGTATTGGTAGGTCAGTGTTGGGAAGACAGAAAGGCTTCCTAGGATGCCTTTCTACCCTGTATCTCTACATTCTTTCTGACTTCTTAAATGGCTAGCATTGAGCTCTCAGCATCATCTTATTTTCTGCTTTGATGAGTTTTCAGCCTCCTTGGGGTCTAGTGCCATCTCCATAGAGAAGGTTCTCTCTCCAAAAGTGAGAGCAGCACTCATATTTAATCCACCACTTCCACTGTGAAGGTTTTTGTCTGAAGTTCCCTCCAAGTAGTTCCAGGGCTCTGGCAGGTATGATAGAGATGACTCATCTAGTGTTAGGTACTCCACTTTCTCTTCTTGTCATTTTGATGAATCTTGGGTCTGCCTGGTATTTGCTGCCATCTGTACAAATCAGGACTGAGATCAGCATTGATCAAAGGGGTACACACATACATTTAGGATGCTCTTTGATGGGCATAAACTCTCTATTTGGCCAAAGAATAGTGGAAACCTCCCTTTAAGGTCTATGACTTTTCAAGCCATATAGCCTTTTGACTTTGTTCTCTCTCTAAGAAAGTTATATGTTATAATTAGCTAACAAAGAAGTAGATTTCTATAGTACTTATTCATCCTATCTTTAGTTTTGGGTATCTCTCCTCTTCTCGAACATATACCCAATATACCATGGTCATAATCCCTTCCCACTACCCTCCTGTATCCTCCCTCCTCTATCCCCCCTCCACTGAATCCTTTCTTTCCAACTACTGTCTGGTATATTTTTTCCATTTTTAAAATTAATATCTTTATTATGAATAATTATATACATCGTATGAGCAAATCTTGTGACGATGCCTCCATTTCCCTCCTCTCTGTCCCCTACCCACTGGGGTCCCTCCTTGGTTTGCATATTGGATCTGTCCATAGGGTAGGGGGTTATGAACTGCACCAGAGGTAACCAGTTTTTTCCCCCTTTGTGTGTTGTTGCAGAGGGGCCTGTCTGTGATGTCATCATTTTTTCCCTTCATTCATGAACTCTTGAGCTCTTTTAGTTGATCTGTTTGCATTTCATTAGGCCATTTGTTCATGTCCTCTTTAAGCTTGTTGTATATGTTTATCATAACTGTGTTTTGTAATTCTTTAGAGTTTCCTCTTAGTTCTCATTGGATGCTTCAATTATGGAACCAGGCATTCTTGGTGGGGATATACTGGTTTCTTGTATTATTTGTTTTGTATTGTGGTTAGCCCATCTCGAGATAGTCTCTTTCTCTTGCTGAGAATATAGCAACAGTGGCTGTACAAGGGCAACAGTGTGGGCTAGATCATGATTGACCCAGTAACAAATATTCCTTGGGTCTGGACTACTCCAGGTGGTCCACTTGAGTCACATAGTAGGATCCTGTGCTGAGCAACCTGGCTCTCCTTGCTCTGGGCAGACAGGGAGCCTGTCATGGTTGGGAGTGGGGACTTGGAAGGTTATCCCCCACTTTCCTGTGCTGAGCAGCCTGGTCTTCATTTCTCTGAGTTTGACATTCATTGGAGGGCTTTTGCCAGTTGTCCTGGAGTCTGTGCAGAGTGTGACAATCTTCCTTGCTCTGGGTGGATGGGTGTGAGCAGGCAGTCTACATGTGCATCTGGGCTGGGCACAGGAGGGAACATATTGTACACTCACTTGTAACCTGTGCTGAATGGTCTAGTCTTCCTTGTTCTGAACAAGTGCGGGCCAGCAATTTAAAAGGGCATCTGGTTTAGGTGCAGGGGGCAGAGGGGGTAACCTATCACATTCTATGCCAAGCAGCTTGGTCTTCCCTTATATGGTGGTGGCTTATGTCTTCTAAGTTTTGATTACCTTTCCCACTCTCTGCTCCCCCTCCCATCTTTCATTAACCCTTTTCATTGCTAGCATTCCCCTAACTTCTATTAGTTGTGTTCTACTAACCTCACCACCACCCACCTTAGGGCTTCTTCCTCTTCCCTTGGACCTTTTGTATCTTCCTAGACTTTACAGATACTCCAGGTTAAACATACAGATCTGAACGTTTGAACCTAGAATTCATACATGAGAGAGAACACTGAGCATTTGTCTTTCTCAGCCTAGCTTCCCTATCTTAGTATAATATTGTCCAGGAAACAATGCACACAACTCAACATGGGACCTCATGAAATTAAAAATCTGTACAGCAAAGAACAGTCCTTCAAATGAATAGAAGACAGTGTTCACAATGGGAGAATGATCTTTGCCAGCTATCAATCTGACAGAGGATTAATATGTCAAAAGCTCTCAATCAGTAGAAGCAATCAGGCAGAGGCCAGACAAACATGTGCAAGGAGACATAGGAAGGAATCTCCATAGAACTGAAGGATGGGTAAAGGCTACTCTTAAAAACATGTACCCACCTTCACCCTCTAAGATTCTTAATTCTATGTTGTAACCTGTAATGTGTACATCCTTCATTTTACTTGACAAAGACTGACCCCTTCAAAAGTATTATGGCATCTTTCCAGTTACCCCTAACAAGTCTTTTTAGGTTTCTTTGCATTTCTTAGTAGACCTTAACAATTTATAAATTCTCTTGACATCTGATGGGACTGCGGTAGTAATTCCTACTTCTTTTTAATAATAACTATTGATATACATTAATTTTATAAATTATTGGACTCAACTGTGATGTTTTCATCCTTGTGCATTGATCATGCCCATCTTTCCTTCTTCCTCCTTTTCTCTCTCCCCTTATTTCCAGCCCAATTTCCAGTCCTAATAACCCCACTTCTACCCTCAGGTCAGGGTTGTTCCCCACATATGAAAAACATGTTACATATACTTGCCTTTCTGTGCCTGCCTTATTTCACTTAACATGATATCCTCCAATCCATCCGTTTTCCTGCAAACATCAGAATTTCATTCTTATTTCTCTCATTGGTTCTGACTCTTACATGGTACCCAGACTGACCACTTGTCATATTTCTTACTTTATATATTATCAAGATTTTAGTTTATATTATTTCTATATTTATTAAAGTTAAGGCATGAAATGGAGAAATTTTTGTTCAATAGACCAAATCTCCTTCTCTAATGTCCAAATTATTCTAATAGGTCAAGTTCCTTTTTCTCCTTCAAGACAATTATTTAATCCATACTATTTTGTACATACAAAACACTCAAAAATATTTACCCTGTTACTCTCCAAAATATGGTTATCTAGCAAGAGTTTAACTTATGGTATGTAGGAGTCTTTTTCTAGCAACTTTTGTTTTTTGGTCTTTTGGAGGTAGAGTCTTACTCTATGCCAGGCTGACTGGGAACTCTGTAGTTCCAGGCTGGCCTTGAAATCAAAGCACTCCTCCTACCTCTGCCTCCAGAGTGCTGGAATTAAATGCATGCACCACCACGCCTGGCATTTTCTAGCAACTTTTATCTATGTATATTTCATTATTTGTTTCTCCAAATGATAAAGAGGATGAAAAGCAGGGCCTGGTGGCACAAGGCCTAGAATACAACTACTTTGGAGGTTGAGGCAGGAGAACCACAAGTCTAAGGCCTGACTGAGCTTAGTGTCATTCTGTCTTAAAATAACAAGGAAATAAAGGGGATGGGAATATAGTTCAGCTGTAGAGTAGTTGAAATCATATATGATGATAACTCCAGCTTGATTCTTTTTGCTCAGAATTGCTTTGGCTACCCAGGGTTTTTATACTTCCCTATGAAATTTTATGATTGCTTTTCTATTTATGGAAGAATAGTGCAAGAATATTGAATATTTCATTGAATCTGTACATTGATTTTTGCAGAATGATCATTTTCACAATGTTATTTCTTTCAAGAACATGGAGGTCTTTCTATCTTTCACTATCTTCCTCAATATCTTTCTTCAGTGTTTTAAAGTTTTCATTATAGAGCTATTTTACTTCCTTGGTTAGGCTTATTCCAAGATTTTCTTTATACTATTGTGAATGAGGTCATTATCTTTATTTCCTTCTGTATGTTTTTCTCATTGTTATATCAAAAAGCTTTATATGTCAATTTTGTATCCTGATGGGTCTACCTTTATGTGGCTTGCAGTTTCTCTTCTGCAGCTCTTAATATACTTCCTTTGTTATGTATATTTAATGTTTTAGCTATAGTGTTGTGTGGGGAGTTCCTCTTTGGGTTTTTTTTTTTTTTTTTTTTTTTTTTTTTTTTTT
>PVHP010042322.1:0-14991 GCA_004024765.1 Zapus hudsonius
ATGAATGGACATAGTTGGAGGGTGGATGCAGGGTGGGCAGGTGCAGATGGGTAGATGGAGAGATGAATGATAGCTGAGGGGCGGACTGTGAAGGAGTGGGTGAGCCTGGGTGACTGGCTGGGCGTGGATTGTGGATGGGCAGGTGAATAGGTAAGTGGCTGGGTGGAGGGTTGGAAGGGGGCAGTAGGTAGATGGATGAATTTGAGATTATATCTGTAGGTGGTGAACTTCTGGACACTCAAGAGACAGGAGACCAGGGAGACAGGGTCAAAGAACAAAGGAGTGAATTTGGGGTACAAGGAAGCAGGCTCCCCAGGAAGGAATCAGGATGGGAGCTGATATGGATGAGCCGTCTCACTCAGCCCAAGGCCTGATGGGCTCTAGAAGGCAGTCCTCTGCACTCTTGGACCCCTGCTTGGGAAATACCCCTCCCAGACTGTGCCCTACCCCTCCTCCCAGCTCCCCAGAGTTCTGTACCCAGAACTGCTCCCTCCCCATAGGCCCCCTTCCCTCCCCTAGTGTGCTGGGCAGCTGAGCCCTGGGAGTACAGCCCAAGGGCCTGGTTCCTTGGCCGGGGAACCCCAAGTGACCCATGTCAGTAACAGCTCCCTGTCCCTTCCCCAGCTGGGAGGCATTTGTTCTGCATCCTGCACGGTGATTAGGTGATTAGAGCTTGAGCAGGCTTAACCCCTGCACTCCTGGCACAACCCTGAAGGAGGAAAAGCCAGACAGTGGACTGCAGGAAACCGGCAGAGGAAAAAGCATGAGGAAGGGGACTGTCCACCCCTGCGTCCTCGTGGATTCTGAGACCTCTCCCTTCCTCCCATTTTCCAGAAAGACAACTTGAGTCAAAGCTTTGAGACTGACATAGGGCTGCCTGCTAAAGAAGAGCCAAAGAAGCAGAGTGGCCCATGCATCTGGAGTTCCTTTGCAGTGGCATAGGCCCTGGTGGATCCATTCTCTCTCTCTCTCTCTCTCTCTCTCTCTCTCTCTCTCTCTCTCTCTCTCTCTCTCTCCCTCTCTCTCCCTCCCTCCTTCCCTTTCCCTCTCCTTGCAAATAAATAAAAATAATTTAAAAATAAAATAAACAAAAAAAACCCACTTTAAATCAGGAATGGAGCCAGGAAGAAGGGTGCAGCCTACAAGAAGATGGTCTTGCATCTGGATACAAACCCCAAGTGAAAGAGGGGTCTCCTCTCACCCTCACTTTCCCCATCTGTGCAATGGAGCAAGCAGGCCTGTCTTGCAGATTACCACAGAGAGTGAAAGGGAGAGAGAAAGGACTTGGAACTTGGTCAGAAGGTTGAGAGTTCTTGACCACTGAGCTCATCATGGGAGAAAGGGGGGACAAGGAGGGACAACTTCTGCCAGTGTCTTCCTGGGGCTTGCAACACTTGCACAGGTCGTGCCCTAGAGCTAGACCTGTTTTACAGATGAGAACTGCATTTTGCTCACAGCCAGCCCTGGGCCCAGGGTTGAGCACTTGACCTTTGACACCGCATCCAAAGGCTTCTTTTGCAAGTTGCTCTAGGAACCCTTGGCTAGAGGGATGTGTCACTTGCTGTCTAAGCAGGTCACCTTTGAGAGTGAAAGCATATGCTGCTGGTGCTCACACTGGGACAGTAGTGTCCTCGGTAAATGGGAAGTGTGGCCATCCTGGTAAAGCAGGGGGCACTGGACTTCTGCACAAAGTCAACATGCTGACAGTATTGTCCCCATAGGCTTTCATGGAGACAGTGATCATGCTGGTGTGCATTAGATACTCCATAAGTGGGAGATTTACAGAGAGAAGGCACTTGCCTGCAAAGCCTAACGACCTGGATTTGATTCCCCAGTGCCCACATAAAGTCAATGCACCATGGTGTATGCATCTGGAGTTCATTTGCAGAAGCTGGAGACCCTGGAGTGCCCATTCTCATCCCCCCGCTCTCGCTCTCTATCCCCAGCACCCACGTAAAGCCAGATGCACAAAGTGGCACATGCATCTGAAGTTTATTTGTAGTGGCTGGAGACCCTGGAATGCCCATTCTCTCTCTCTCTCTCTCTCTCTCTCTCTCTCTCTCTCTCTCTCTCTCTCTCTCTCTCTCTCTCTGCTTGCAAATTAAAAAAAAAAGGCTGGGAGATTTCTCTTCTTTTCTTTTTTTTTTTGGTTTTTCGAGGTAGGGTATTACTCTAGCCCAGGCTGGAATTCACTATGTAGTCTCAGGGTGACCTTGAACTCATGGTGATCCTCCTACCTCTGCCTCCTGAGTGCTGGGATTAAAGGCGTGCGCCACCACGCCCCCAACTAAGGCTGGAGATTTCTTAAAATCGATTTATTAAAAAATTTTGTACATGTATATAATTCATTTTGAACATATTCACATCCTTTACCTTCTCTTGTCCCCTTTTCACTCCCTCTGAACCCAATTAGTCCCACTTCTACTCTGGAGTGTGTGTGTGTGTGTGTGTGTGTGTGTGTGCATGCGCACGCGTGCACGCACTTGTGTTCTACTGAGTTTAATTACGGCTACTTGCATGAACATGGGCTGGTGGTGATTTACCACGGAATGAGCAACTTACCAATAGCTACACCGCTAAGAAAAATGTGTCTCCCTCCCCCAACAACCATTAACTGTTTAACTGCCAATAACCCCTCAGGGAGAGATGGAGGGGGGCGCTGAGCCCAGTCCTGTGCAGAAAAGCGGGGAGATTTTAAGTGCCCCTGTCTGCTGGGTCCCATTCCTGCTCAGAGCCCCACCCCCACCCTGGCCCTGGACAGGGTCCCCACCACCCTGGTCCCTGCCTCTCCAGGGGAAGTTTCCCTCCTCCTCATTCACTTTCAGGTGCCCTGGTCCTGGCCCCAGGGAAAGCTCTCAAATCTACTAGATCTCAATCCAACCACAGTGCCACTTGAGCAAGTTCTGTATGCTTTGTGCCTCTGCATCTGTCCATCTGAGATGAACCCCTTTCCTGGTGGCTAGTATAAAGACTGAGGGTCAGTGGTGGAGGTAGTGTTCGGTGATCCAGCTTGTCCTGCCTGGCTCCTTGGCAGCGCCTCAGGGCTCTACAGCTTGATGCTAAGGCAATACCAACTCTCCCAGGAAACTTTGCTAGGTGTCCCCTCACAGACTGCCTTGGGGATAGGGACCTCTTTGTGATACACAGGACTCCCCGCCTGTCCTCAGGGAGCCCACAGTTAGAAGGAAGAGGTCAGAGGGCAGATGCAAGGGGTCAGGATCTGTCTTCCTCCCTTGAGTACTCCCCATGACTGACTCTGGATGTGTTTAAGAGTGGCTCATGGGGCTGGAGAGATGGCTTAGCGGTTAAGGCACATGCCTCCAGTGCCTAAGGCCTCAAGTTCAATTCCCCAGGACCCACATGAGCTAGACCCACAAGGTGGTGGCCCTGGTGCGCTCTCTCTCTCTCTCTCTCTCTCTCTCTCTCTCTCTGCTTGAAAATGAATAAATAAAATATTTAAAAAAAAAAAGAGTGGCTCATGAAAGGTTTCTAAATATTTTTTATTGTCCATAATGAGATAAATTTAATGAACAAATAATGAGTTGTTATCCCCATTTCCCCAATGCCCCTCTTCCCTATCCCCAATCAGCTGGATATCCTCCTCCGTGGGCAGTCTGGATCAGTCCATGGGGTAGGGGATTATGGATATCCTAGGAGCCAGCCCGGTTCTACCTGCATTAGTGTGATGTTACTGAGGGGGGCGATGTCTCTGGTAGTTCTCCCCCACCATGGCTCTTACAATCTTTCCGCCCCTCTAAACATTTTTATTTATTTATTTGCAAGTAGAGAGAGAGACAGGAGGGGGGAGAAAGAGAAAAAAGGGTACACAGGGGCCTCCAGCTGCTGCGAATGTAGTCCATATGCCTGTGTCATTTTGTGCATCTGTCTTTATGTGGGAACTTGGAAATCAATTGAACCTGGGTTGTTAGGCTTTGCAAACAAGCATCACAACCACTGAGCCATCTCTCCAGCCCTCATTAAAGATATCTAAGTTGTGACCTCACTTACCTGTTCAAAACCCCTCCAAGGTCGTGGCAGAACAAGAACAGGTAATAACATATTATCTGATGTCTTGCTTGATTACCCTGCTTTTAAAGATGGGGAAACTGAGGCTCTGAACAGCTAAGTAGTGGCCAAGACAGAAAAACAACCCAGGCTGGCCCAGCTCCAGAGTCCATGGCTTTGATCACCATGCTATGCTCCCCTACATGTGCCCTGCCACGCTGGTCTATGCCCCAAGGTGGCACCCCACAGGGCCTGCATTGGATGGACAGGAACAAGGGCTTGGAGAGTGGGTGGTCGGGCTTGTAAAATCCAAGTTCTGGGGGGCATTTAAGGCTTCCGAACCAGGCGTCCCATTCCGCCTACTCCAACGGGGACCGGCGGGAGGCCCAGGAGCTAGAGTTGTCAGGCTGTCAGGCTTGGACGCCCTGAGGTCACTGGGGGAGCGGTGGGCAGCTGAGAGCCCCGAGTGGCCTCCAGGGAGCCCCGGCTCTGGGCAAAGCGCACATTCCCGGGCTCGCCCCGCCCAGGGGCGGCGGGCAGGGGGCCTGGCCTGGCACCTGGCCCCTGCAGCCATCGCGGCGTGGACCGGGCCCGCGAGGGGGCGGGACGGGACGGGGCGGGCGGAGGGAGCGCCCACACCCCGCCTCCGCCCCCGGATCCGGCCGCCAAGCCCGCGGCCAGGGCGGTGCAGACCGGCCCGGCGACTCTCGGGCTGCGCGCGCGGACGCGCCACCGCCGCCCCGAACCCCGCCCGGGCCGGGCGACACGAGGTAACCGTGGCCGGCGCTGCGCGCGGGGGACGGGACGGGACGGGCTGCGCGGGTCACAGGGTGCCGAGGCCCGGGCGCCGCGGCGGGGAAGGCGCCGAGTTTTTGGGTGCTTTGGTCACGTTGCGGGGGGCCGAGGGGACCGAGGATCGGAGGAGGGAGCCGCGGGGCCAAGGCCGAGCCGAGGGCGGTCTGCGCGCCTTCCCGCGCCGGGCGAGGACCGGAGGGACCCGCAGCGGTGGCGAGTGGCGACGCCGCCAGCGCGGAGAGCGGGAAGTTGGGGTGGGGGGGGAGCAGACCAGACACCCTGCCCCCCCCTCCCCAGCCCTGCATTCCAGGCTGGAGCCACCGATGAAGTCACCCCGTCCGGTTCCCCTCCGGCCCTGGCAGCCTCTGCCCCCTTCCTGCGCCCGGGTGTGAGCCAGGGACCCTAATCTCCAGGGACCCCAGGGGGAATGTGGGCTTCCCATCCCGGCTGCCCTCCAGAGGGTGCTGTCCTTCCTTGGACTATGCAAGCCCTGCGGAGTTGGAAGCCAGTTTTCTAGCCTGGGAAACTGAGGCACAGAGCTCGACCTGAATCCCAAAGCAGCTGCTCTCGCGGAGTGAGGGGCGACTCAGCTGCAATGGGGCGGTGGGACAAGAAGGTAGAGTGTGGTGCCCCACGCCTGTGATTCCAACATTTGTGAACCTGCTGCAGGAGGGTTAGGAGTTGGAGGACAGCCTGGGACATATAGGCAGACCTTGTCTCTCAACCTCCCACTATCAGCGTTGGTTCCTAAAGGCCCTCCTCCTACCTACCCACCTTGGAAGTCAGAGAACCGTGGTCCAGGGCAGTGACTTTGGGCGGCTTTCTTCCTCTTTCTGGCCTCAGTTTCCCTGTCTTTTACCTTGGAGTACTGGACTTTGAGGGCCTGCCACTCAGGGGTTAATCCCTAATCCCACTGCACTGCAGGTTGGGGGGATCCCCTTAACCAAAACAGGAACCCACAACCCAGCGTGGAGACTGAGCTCCCCACCAGGGTACCTTGAGGAAGGGGCCCTACACACTGGCAGGGACCCTCTGGATATAATAATTATGAGTGGACTGCAGCCCGTGGGTGATCCCCCAAGATACAGCAGTCAAAGCGGCCCCTTGCCCAACTCCTGTGCTTGCTACCACAGCGCCTCCTGTTGGCCTCTCCTTGTGGGTGGTCTCTATCCCAGTCCCAAAATGCAACCTATGGTCATTACTACAGAGTGAGCTCTGATCACGTGCCCAGGCCTCACCAGGCTTCTACTCTGCAGACACTGAAGCTGCATGGTGACCCTTGTGCCCAGGCCACAGACACTGAATTCTCAGGCCTTCCTCTGCTAAGCAGCTGGGTCCATCTCCTCCCTCCAGTAATTCTTCCGCATTCCCACCATCGTCACCCTCACCACAGGGCACTTTCCACTGGTGTTGGCAGAATCTAGCCAGGCCCCTGGGCACACACTGCTTTTGCTCTGTGGCTTGCAGTTCATTTTTCTCCTCCGTAAAATGCTTGGTGGGAGCATTTTAATAAAGGTATTCCTGGGCTAGTGAGAAAAGAGGTCTCTGCATCTTGACACTCAGTGCCAGGTGGGGTGCACCTGACAGGCGAGAGATACCCCGCTGTCAGTTCCAAGTGCCAAGTGGCTGTCACCAAGAATCCCTGGAATGAAGGGTGTTACTTACAATGAAGGTTCTAGATTTGAATCCAGGGCTGCCCTGCCCCAGGACGGGAGGACTGAGTTTCTGCGTCTTCCACCCTTGGGGACAGTCTAGGCTTCTGTTACCATTACATGTCCCCGCGCCCAGAGTGGGAAGCCAGCACTTCCCAGTGGGCAAGGTAGGAGGGTGCCACCAAGCAAATCATTACACTTCTGTGCCTCAGTTTCTCCTTCCTGCTCTAGTGCCAATCGTAGGTCTATTGTGCGGGTCACCTGGTTGATGAGCCATTGTCACCCCATGAGCAAGCCCTCCGCAGTGATCGTTCACATTTGACTGATGGACACCTTAAACATACAACTTAAGATGATCTTGTATCTGAGTGAAGCCCCTTTTGCTGGGAAAGGCTTAGAAGTCGGGGAGTTGGAGTGAGAATAAAGGGGTGTTGATCTCAGGGAAACCTGGCTTCGGTGTGTGCCTGCCACGTGATGAGTCTGTTCCCTGGCACCTCAGTCTTCCTGGTAGCCTGGGCCAGCCTCCTAGCCTTGAGGGGGTGTTATAGATGACGTCATGTCATGGTCGGGCCAACGGCAGAGCACTTCATAACTTCAGCAAACATTCCATGGGGACTTCTTGGTCTTGGTGCTGAGGGTGCCAGGGAAAGGGGTGATTCAGAAGCCCCCCCCAGGGGGAGGAGCTAGGGCTGGGGGCGGATCAGATGGTGGGACGGAAGAGAATGCAGTTGGGAAACAATGCAAGCTTTGTCCTGTTCCCCTCTTTGTTTTATCTTGTTAACCTGTTTTGAATTTCAAATAACAGCAGAAGGGCAGTAGGAGAATTATATTTGGAGGTGGCACCTAGGGTTAAGAAAAAAATAAAAGTTGAAACTCAGGCCTAGATCTTTCTCAGGTGTGATCCTACATCTGTGGAGGTGACTTGCCCAAGGTCATACTATGAGGACACTGAGTCCTCAGAAGGTGGCAGTGGGTGGTCCTTCCTCAGGAAGGTTATCAGAGCTAGTGGTTAGGTTGGCTTTGGTTTGGACCTAACCTCATGAAGAGCAGAGACTGGGTGCTGGGAGGGAGGGAGACTGGAAAATCCAGACGGTGCCACACCCTCAAAGCATGCAGGGAGACAAGATGGGGTTCCACTAGCCCATCGAGAACTTACGTGAGTCACAAGCCCTGAGTTCAAGTCTCAACTAGCTCTTTGATACAACCTGGAGCAAGTTTGGCCCTCTCTGGGCCATGGAAATGCAGAAGTGAGGTCACAGGATTCTAAGTGCCCTCTGGCCCCTTCAGGAAGGGGAAGAGGGCACACAAAAGATGAGAGGGTGGGGCTGTGGAGGTGGGTGGGGGACCAGGAAGGACAAGAGTGTGTGAGGAATAGCTTTTGGCACCCACTGAGCTGTTTCCGTGACTTGTTCCCCACAACAAAGCTCCTGCATCAATCTGATAGACTGATGCAGCCCTTTCCTGCGGGCCTTCTCAGAGCCTTGAATCTGCTCAGACATGCAGGAGACATCTGGAAAAAGCCACTTTAGACAAACCACAGGATCTCTTCCAGGAAGCACCTTGGAGGCGCAATGTTCTGAGAGGGAACCTCAGTGTCAGCGGTAGGCATGGCTGGCTGTGTATACAGTAGCTCACAAGACCTTGGCAGGGCGCCTCCAGGTAGGAGAGATTTTAATCCACAAAGAAGGGCGACACATTCTTCTGTATGCCAACGGGAGACGCCCTCATCTGGGGTTCGGCACTGGGGTAGGGGTTCTGCTCCTGAGAAGTCCCAGGCAAGTCCCTGCACTTCAGTGCTTCAGTTTCTCCTTCCTGCTCTAGGGCTTACTGTGGGTCACCTGACTGTCGTGGGGCGAGGGGATTGACACCCTCGCCCATCCCACCTGCCGGGAGTGGGCCCTACACACTGGTGATGTCACACTTTACCACTGGACATCTTTTAAGATTTTTTTTTATTTGAGAAAGAGAAACACAGCGAGTGAGTATGGGCATGCCAGGGTCTCCTGCCACTGTAAATGAACTCCAGACGCATGTGCCACTTTGTGCAGCTGGCTTTATGAGAGTTCTGGGGACTCCGAACCCCAGTCATCAGACTTTGAAAAGCAAGTGTCTTTCACCACTGAGGTATTGCTCCAGCCCTCTGAGCATCGTAATAGCAGAATTGATTTTATTTGTGCCCATCCATCCAATAGTGCTTAATTGTGATTTTTGTCACCATGGACCCCAGCCTGTGCTTGACCTGGATGGTCTCCTTTGCACCCTCATCCGGCCCAGTGTCCGTTGTCACCTTCCTTATTTGTTCTCTTGTTTGGACCCAGGATTTCCTCTTCTGCCAGCACATCACATTGCTCTCTCTCTCTCTGTCCTTTCAGGTTTCCACCCCTGGACAGGGATTGCCCACCTTTGAGGTCCATCTAGAGCCTTCTCTGCTAGAGACTGATCACCGGCTTAGAAGCAGTGAACCCCCCACAGCCTCAGCCCCAGAGCCATGCCCTAGGAGAGCCCACGGTGGCCTCCGCCCACCAGCCTCCGTTGAAAGGAAGGGGCTGAGAAGAGGTCCTGAGCCCAGCCTGCAGCACTGCCAGCCCCAGGCGGGCATGAAACAGCAGTAGTGAGCAGCCAGAGCTGATGCCCGGCCCCCAGGGGGGCACAGGAGCCCCCACCATGAGCCTGGGCAAGTTGTCACCCGTGGGCTGGGTGTCCAGCTCACAGGGGAAGAGGCGCCTGACCGCGGACATGATCAGCCCTCCACTCGGGGACTTCCGCCACACCATGCACGTGGGCCGTGGAGGGGATGTTTTTGGGGACACCTCCTTCCTCAGCAACCACGGCGGCAGCTCTGGAAGCACCCACCGTTCACCCCGAAGCTTCCTGGCCAGGAAGCTGCAGCAGGTGCGCAGGGTCGGAGTGCCACCCCGAAGAATGGCTTCTCCGCCCGCACCCTCGCCGGCCCCACCAGCCGTCTCCCCCATCATCAAGAATGCCATCTCTCTGCCCCAGCTCAACCAGGCCGCCTACGACAGCCTGGTGGTGGGCAAACTCAGCTTCAACAGCAGTCCTTCAAGCTCCACGGACGGCCGCTCCGGTTACGGTGAGGGCCTGGGTTTTCCTCTGCAGATGCTGGGGCCCAGGGGATTCCAGGGCCCCTCCGGTCTCCACATGAGCCCTTTGCCATGGCTATCTAGTCTCCCCATGGAGGAGGAGCCTGCTTAGACCCCAGAACACTGAGGCTGAGGTCGAGGAAGTTGAGTGTGGATCCTGACTGGCTGTGTGACTGTCTCTGGGCTCTGTGGCCAACCCTAAAGTAGCCTCTATGTCAGTACCCTGAAGAGGCTCAGTCAGCACACAAACCTCTGAGCTCAAGTCCTCGTCTTTCTGCATCCCTTAATGTCATCTGTAAGATTCATTAGGGTCTCCTGCACACCAGGAGTAGGTGCTCAGGACACTGGAGCTGTTGTTATTGGAACAAAGGCTCTTGTCACTTGACAAAACTTGGAAATTGACTCACATACAAATGCCACCTTGGCCTTACCAAGACAACTCACCTGGGAACCATGGGCCTCTGCTGTCACCTGCTGGCCACGCTCTGCCTTGCAGCCTTGCCTGCCATTTGCTCTGGTCCAGCAGGCGGCTGTGAGCCCCATCCCAGAAGCTGCAGTTACCCAATCCCACAACTCTAGCTGGGAGTCCTGGAGGCGAGGGCTACCAGTGACTTTTGGAAGGCATGTGCCTGTCCTGGGAACGTGGGGTTTTTCTGCAGTCAGATCCTGGCTGCAAGTTTCCGCCTCTGCCCACAAACCAGCCCACATCCTATGGGTTCACCTGCAGCCACTGGTCAGCGTCATAGAGGGAACCAGGGGTCATGGTGAAATCCATAGTGGGGACTGACTGACAGGTGTTTTGAGCCCCAGGAAAGGCCCCACCTCTGGGAGATGGACAGTGGCACCTGTTGCATTCCGTACTGACCTTTCCTTTCATCTGCAAAATGGACATGGGGGTCATGACAACTTTAAGTGTCAGGGATCATAGGAGAGACCATGGGAAGGCAGGAGAGATTACAGGCTGAGGGGGGATTAATCAGGGTCCATGTGTCAGGTCAAATTGACCTGGCTTTCTCTCCCTACATCCTGGCTAAGGATCCCAGGCCTGAACTTCTCCCCACTTCTCTTCTAGGCCTGGACTCCGGGTTCTGCACCATCTCCCGCCTGCCACGTCTGGAAAAGCCCAGGGACCATCGTGACCACAACCATGACCGGGAGCGTGACCATGACCGGGACCAGGACCAGGACCGGGATCGAAGTTCCTCCCCCTCTGAGCCTGAGCTTCGCCGCTCTGACTCTCTCCAGTCCTTCCGTTTTGACCTTGACCTTGGGCCCTCACTCCTCAGTGAGATGCTAGGGGTCATGAGTCTTTCAGACGCTCCTGCACCTGAGACCCCAGCCCCTCCTGCAAACTCCCTAGTAGTTACCGCAAACCCACCAGCTCCTGCTGCAAATGCCTCAGCCCCTGCTGCAAAGTCCCCAGCCTCTGCCACCAATCCCCCTGTGGCAAGTCCCCCATCCCGAGGACATTTCCCCAATGGGGTAACTGCTGGAATTAATCCAGTGGCTGAGGTGAGAGTCAGTTCGGTGAGAGAAGGTCCCCAGGTACCCCCTGATATGGCCTTTGGCAGGCATTGGGGGCACAGCCAGGCCAGCCGCCACTACACAGAGATGGATGCTCGGCGGGAGCTGGCGAGGGTCCTGCCCCGGGGCCAGGGCTCCTGGGAGAGCCTCGATGAAGAGTGGAGGGCACCCCCAGCCAGCAGCAGGGCCCCTGTGCCCAGCACCGTGCAGGCCAACACCTTCACATTTGCTGATGCTGAAGAGGATGATGAGGTCAAAGTGTGAGGGGCTGGGGGAGGGCCCTGGTCCAGCCTGCTTCTCTCAGGGTCTGAGCCCACCCTTTACCTAACAGATGCATCTGCCTACAAGAGATGGGAGGACCCGAGTCCCCCCAAACTCCTCACCTCTACAGGGCAGGCATGAGGAGAGGACCGAGGAACCCAGGCTTGTCCAGGACATGGGTCTCAGGGGGGCCTTGCTGTGCTGACCCACCTTCCCCCACTGACTCTGGGCCTAGTAGCCTTTCCTCCAGCCCCACCCCATACCACCCCCACTGGCCTCACAGGGTGGCCTTTGTGCCCCAGAACGATGCCCTTGTGGAGTAGAGTGGGGGTAGGACGGAGACCACACAGGACCATTGTCTCCTAGTGAGGCTGCCTGCCCCCTGCTTCTCTAGAGTTGCCCCACAAAGTCACCACTGTGTCCCTAGTAGCTCTATCAGGGTTCCTCCCCAATGCTGTCCCCAAACCTCCAAGAAAGTTCAGGTGTAACTGCCCAGGAAGGGTTCTGTCTCTGTGCACCCCAAACCTGCCCATGGTGCCTGACTTAACCAAGGTTTTCTTTGATAAAAGATGCCCCATGGAAGATAGCCTCAGCCTCCACTGAGATGTTCTTTTTACTCCTGGGAGTTTGGACAGCCAAGGACCCCTTTGGAGGCCCCCAGCGGGGCAGGGGGCAGGTCAGGTAATGAGTAACCTGCCTGGAATGCCCAGTGATAAGAGGCCCAGGTGGAAGCCTTATCTTCAGTTCCTGGAACACCCTGGCCCCAGGTGCCTGGAACCGGTGTCTGGCCCACAATCCCACGGGGTAGCCTGGCAGGTGCTCATGGAGAGGGAGGAGGGAGGGAGACAGGGTCTCTTGCTTAAGGTTGCCCAGGACCACATCCCAGCCTCCCTACATGGCAGTGTTGTGCCTTGTGCCTCAGTTTCCTCCCCTGTATCATAAAGATACCAGGAGTATTAAAATGCATAGTAAACGCGCTAACCACAGTTCCCACCATGAAAAAGGCTCAACAGACGTGGTTTCTTTTGTTGGCTCTTGACCTTGGGGGAGGAACACGGGGTCAGGAACTGCAGGTGGAGAGGGGCAAAGGCTGCCAGTCCTGGTGTGGCTTGCAGAAGGGTTCAAATGGAGGCCAGGGCTCTAGGTGTTATTCGAAGATGGTGTGGCCGGCTCATTCAAGCTTGAAGGAGGAGATTTGAAATCTGTCCACACCCAGGTAGCTCAGGCAGCTGTGACCCAGCCTGTTGGGAAAGGTCAGCTCGTGCCCATCTGGCAGCTCAACCCTGAACTCATCATCCTTGAAGGTCACGGAGATCTGCAGTAGGAGGAGAGTGTCAGAAGGCAGAAGGAGCCCTGGGAACAGGCCAGGACAGCTCCTGGTGGCTTAGGCAGCCGTGACACTGTTCAGGCAGGGAGCTCTGCCACTTGGGCTCTCCCTCTTCACCGCCCCTCTTTGTTGTTTGTTTCAAGGTAGGGTCTCACTCTAGCCCAAGTTGATCTGGAACCCACTTTGTAGTCCCAGACTGGCCTCGAATTCACATCCGTACTCCTACCTCTGCCTCTCCAGGGCTGGGATTAAAGGAGTGAGCCAGCACACCTGGCCTTGTCCCCTCTGGCTCTCACCTTGATGCTTGAGCCTGGACTGAAGCACAGGTGGCCGTCCCGATGCTCTTGTCCCCAGTTACCGTTATCCTGCGAGTTGCAGACGATGGTGGATTCATTGAAACGAGGGTTAAAATGCAGGGCCAGCTTATCTGTCCCCTGGCCCAGGTTAATCACAAAGCTGTAGGGGAGGGAGGGATGACAGGTGAGCTTCAAGAACCAGCTCCTCTAATCCCAGCACTCAGGAGGCAGAGGTAGGAGGATCACCATGAGTTCGAGGCCACCATGACACCCTGAGACTACATAGTGAATTCCAGGTCAGCCAGGCTAGAGAGAGAAAAGCAAAAAAAAAAAAAAACCAGCTCTGAGTGACACAGCTTAGGTCAGAGGGCTTTGGTTGACCAGAGCTGGAAAGACTCATCAGAGATGGTTTAAGATCTGGGCCCTGAAGCCGAGGTGACAAGCAGTCTGGCCTGGTACTGTTGTAGTACCGTTTGGAGCAGGGACCAAGCTGATGGTGGTGACACTTTCAGAAATGAAGGGTGTGCTAGGGGAGGGAATCCTTACATATCTGAGGACGTGTTGCATTTGACCATAAACATCAACCAACCTAAAATGTCACCAGAGGTATGGAAATGGGATATGTGACTTTACGGGGTCCCTAGAGGAGCCTGGGCTAGACTTTCAGGTCTTTGAGGATGAGGCATTCTGGGTCATGAAGTTCTTTCACTGGAGTGGCCATAGAGCAGCCCCAAATGTCTGCACACCAATCCGTGCCTCTGCTACCCCTTTCCTAACCCATGGTGGCTACACACAAGTCCCAGGAAATGCTGCAACTGTATTCCACACTTGACAGTCTAATGCTGAGCTGCTGGTGTGGTGGGTACAAGGGAGACCATTGCTGCCCCCTGGTGTCTGCCTCTGGTGGCACTCTCCCCTGGGTTAAGAGGGTGGTGTCCTGGGGGTTGGACCTACAGGAGGTCAGGCAGAGCTCCAGGCCGCTCCACCTGCCCCTTTCGTGGCTTCTGAGACAAGGAACAGAGCACATGCTGTCAGCTCTGATTACGTTTCCCAACCTGAGGCTCAGGTGCAAAGGCAGGTCCTAACAGAAGGGGGCCAGCAAGGATGGGGGTGTGGGGGAAGAAGGGGTGCAGAAACCGATTCCTTGGGGTAAGCAGATGACTCAGTGATTAAAGACACTTGTTGGCCTGAGTTCAATTCCCTAACCATATGCCTAAGACCAGACACAGAAAGTGGCCCAAGCGTCTGGTGTTCATTTGCGGTGGCAAGAGACCCTGGTGTGCCTATACATCCTCGCACACGCATACACACGCATGCACACGCACACAAGCAAATAAATTTGTCATTGTTTGGATTTTCCAAGGTAGAATATCATTCTAATGATCCTCCTACCTCTGCTTCCCAAGAGCTGGAGTGCACCACCATGTCTGGCTCAAATACAATTTTTAAAAAGATCCCTTGGCCTCACTGTGGCCCTATGTGGCCTGAGCATTCCAGATCTGCCCCAGCCCCCCTCTCCCTGGCCCTGCTTTGCTCACTTATCAACGCTGTCTTCAATCTTCCCCTTGAGCTTCAGGGTCATCCCTTTCTTCATGTCCAGGTTTCTGATCTCGATTTTCCCCTGGAGCAACAGAGAAATTCGCCATTGAACTCATTGCACTTGCCCGCCCTTTCACAAAGTGTGCCATCTCTGCTGGCCCGTGACTGCTGTGTCTGTGCAAGAGCACTGGGCCGCAAGGGGAAACCCCAGGACTCCAACCAGGTTCCCAGAGCCCACGGCCCCTTCTGCTTCACTCTCCTCCCACCATCTCCTTCTCCTTCCCAGCCCAAGCAGAGACCTGCCGAGGCTGGAGGCATAGCTAGCAGAGGCCTCAGTTTACACATCTGCAGAATAGGTAGCTTGGCCCTGGTTGACCTTGGCAGTTCCCTGAGCCCTCAAGTGATGCAGGCATGTTGCTTTTAGCAGAAACCTGAGACACAGGTGGTACACGGATATAAATGCCTGTCAGACACAGCAGTTCTCAACCTGT
>PVHP010042323.1:0-15030 GCA_004024765.1 Zapus hudsonius
CCTCCAGCTACTGCAAAAGAACTTTAGATACATGCGCCACTTTGTGCATCTGGCCTTCTGTGGGTACTGGGGAAACCCAGGTCATTAGGCTTTGCAGACAAGCACTGAACCACTGAGCCATCTGTCCAGCCCTCAGATTCTTTTCTGTTTGTTTTTGCATGGTTGTTTTGAGACAGGGTCTCCCTCTATAGCCCAGAGGACGGCCTTGAATTTACCATCCTCCTCAGTGTCCTGTGTGCCTCTATGCCCAGAGCCTCTGAGGGTCCACGCTGACAGTCAGGAAGACCAAGTGGTATAAGGTGCTACAAGCCTCAGGAAGTCCATCATGTGGCTGGGGCCATGGGACAAGTAACGTAATTGGCTTTAGGGCACAGAGTCGCTTGGCTCCCAACCCAAGTGCTCCGTACTTGGCTACATTGCTGACCAGTGTCCTCTCCCACAACCCCTAAAGCTATGACCCTGTTTCCATCCTCAGGAGTTTGGCTCCCACAAAGTCTGGTGGGATACAAAATCATTTTATTTTTGTTTGTGTTTTTAAGACAGGGTCTCGCTCTAGCCCAGGCTGACCTGAATTCACTATGTAGTCTCAGGCTGGCTTCAAACTCATGGCAATCCTCCTACCTCTGCCTCCATGGTGCTGGGAATAAAGGTGTGTGCCACCCCACTCGGCACAAAATAAATCATTGTCCCGATAGTCCTGCCCCTTATTAAATTCCCAGGAGGTTGCTGGTGTCACATACTATCCAGCATACTCTTAACGACTGTCTAGCAAAGATAACTTACACTCTAGGGGGAAAGAAACACAGGCAAGAAGAAGGAATGATCTGGGCGTGGAGGCTCATGACTTTAAGTATTTGGGAGGCAGATCCCAGAGGAGGATCGCTGTGAGTTTGAGGCCAGCCAGAGCTAGTGCGACCCTACCTCGAAAATGCAAAAAGAAGAGGAGGAGAAAGAAGGAGGAGAAGGAGACGGTGATGTATGCCTCTCAGAGTGCCTCCTGCATTCTTCTCAGACATCACACCTTCTGCAGCTTGGCCAGGGAAAGAATAAGGGGTGGAGATGGAGAGAAATCATCTCTAAAGGTGGCTTTGTTCTCACACAACAATCCCACTCTTTGGACCTCATAGGAGGTCAAGTGTAGTGAGTGGCTGGTGGACAGATGAGAACACATGAGAACAGGAACTCTCTGAAGTGATAGCCAGTAGGGCCTCATGAGGGGAAGACTTCCAAGTGACAAGTGCCCTTCAAAGCTGGAGGACTTGAAATGAGACTGATTCTCTAGGAAGAAAAAAATATATATAACTGAATGTGATCCCAGCCCTCAGGAGGTGAAGCAGAAGAATCACAGTTCAAGGCCATCTCTCTTGAGAAACTTCCCCTCAAGACTCTATTAACCCTTTCCTCCCCGCAGCTGCTTTGGGTCAGGTGGTTTGTCCCAGCAGTGAGAAGGTGACATCTTCCAATAGTAAAATAAAACATGTCCACTGGATGGAAAGGAAGGAAGAAGGGAGAGAGGGGACAAAACAGAGAGAAAAGGGGGAAGTTAGCTTTTATTGCCTCATTGGCCTTCCCCCAAACTGCTCTCCTCACCCCACCCCGCCGAGGATGTGAAAATACTTTCCTGTGTCCAGGATGCCTTCATGTATGTGACCTTCAGCTCTTGTTTAAAACTTATAATTTGGTCCATGATGGTTAATCTTGTCAAATTAATGGGATTTTTTGAATATTTTATTTATTTACCAATTTATTTAAGAGAGATAGAAGCAGAGAGAGAGAGAGAATGGGTGCACCAGGGCCTCTAGCCTCGGCAAACAACTCAGACGCATGTGCCACCTCGTGCATCTGGCTTTACCTGGATACTGGGGAATCGAATCTGTGTCCTTAGGCTCTGCAGGCAAACGCCTTAACTGCTGAGCCATCTCTCCAGCCTTTGGTGGGATTTAGAATGACGATGGGAACAAAGCTCTGGGCTTGTGTGTAGGGAGTTCCTGGATTCTGTGAATTGGGAAGATGTGCCCTCGTTGTGGGCAGCACCCTTCCATCTGCTGGGTCCTCCACTGAATGAAACAAAGAAAGAGGGCGGAGCAGAGTGTTCCTGGTTCTCTGCTTCCTGACCGCGGATGTAGCGTGAGCAGCTGCTTTCACACTGCCCCACCCTGGTGGATTGTAACCTTGAACCGTGAGCAGAAATCAACCCTTTCTTCCTTAAGTGGCTTTTGTCAGGAATTTCTCCCATTAATGAACAAGCAACTAATATGAGGGTTCATGCCATCAAATTGCCTCCAATAGAAGGGGGCTGCTGTGGTTTGGGTGTGTCCACCAGGATTCCCAAAGTCGCATTAGTAGGGCCCGAAGGAGGGAGATAACTGGAACTAGATGAGGTCATAAGGCTGTGAGTCCAGGGCTCCTGTCATGGTATTAGTGGAGGAGAGACCTGAGCGCTCACACTTGCCCTGTCCTACCACATGGCCTTTGTGAAGAGGTATTTGGCAGGTGTTGTAGTCAGCTTTCTAGTTGCTGCACAGAAAGAACCCAAGCAAAAGCATCTTGTGGAGGAATGGGTTTATTTGGCTTACGGACCCAAGGGGAGACTCCATCCTGGCAGGGAAAACAATGGCATGAGCAGAGGGGTGGACATCACCTCCGCCACAGCACTGTAAACAGCGGCAGGAAGGTGTGCCAAACACTGGCAAGGGGGAGCTGGCTTATAACCCCCATAAGCCCGCCCCAACAACACAGCTTCATCGAGGTTGTAAAACCCAAACTGCCATCAGCTGAGGCTCTATCTATCAGAACACATTCATTTGTTTGTGGGGGACACCTGGATCAAACCATGACAGCAGGTGTCAACGCCAGGGAGGAGAGAGAGAGAGAGAGACAAAGGGAATAGAGAGCCGGACGGGAAGAGATATAAGCTGGAGGGTACAAGTGCTGCCCTGTGACTGGGAGAAGGCCAGGAGACAGGTAGGTGCACCCCTGGAGCCTGCAAAGAACGCAGCCCCGCTGTCACCTGGCCCCCAGAGCCATAAGAGAAAAAAGTACTGTTGAAGCCCCTAAGCCGGCCTGGAGAGAAGGCTCAGCTGTTAAGTGTGCTTCTTGCTCAAGCTTGAGGGCCATAGGAGGCCATATAAACAGCTGGCCATGACCATGAGATCCTGTGACCCCAATCCTACCTGGGAGCAGAGACCCGGGAATCCTCGGAGCTCTGCAAGCTCCCAGTTAGTAAGGCGACTCCAGCTCAGAATAAGACTTGCAGAAATGGGACACCCCACACTCCCACTGTCCCCTCTAGCCACCCTGGACAAATGCCCCCAGCTGTGGGTGACCATTTGGGACCCCACACCACACCATACACAAACACATAAGCATACAATAAAATACAAATAAAAAATAAACAAAGCCGGGCATGGTGGCACACGCCTTTCATCCCAGCACTAGGGAGGCAGAGGTAGAAGGATCTCCATGAATTCAAGGCCAGCCTGAGACTTCATAGTGAATTCCAGGTCAGCCTGGGCTATAGCAAGACCCTACCTTGAAAAACGAAAGAAAGAAAGAAAGAAAGAAAGAAAGAAAGAAAGAAAGAAAGAAAGAAAGAAAGAAAGAAAGAAAGAAAGAAAGAAATAGTGGTTGGAGAGATGGCTTAGCAATTAAGGTGTTTGCTTGCAAAGCCTAACAACCCAGGTTTGATTCCCCAGAACCCACATAAAGCCAGATGCACAAGGTGGTACATGCATCTGGAGGCCCTGGTGTTTTGGTGTTCTCTCTCTCTCTCTCTCTCTCTCTCTCTCTCTCTCTCTCTCTCTCTCTCTCTCTCTCTGCTTGCACATAAAAATACTTTTAAATAAGGAAATAAATGAATAACCCCCTAAGCCTTCAGCAGCATGGGACCCTCACCTCACACGATGCCCACCCCACACATTCTACTCAAAGTACCCAGACGTCTAGGTATTGTTTGGATCTGCGGACAGGGTGGTCAATCAAAATCCATCAAAGCAGAAATCCAGAGGCTCCAGAGAACTCAACACTAAATCAGATGGCCCATCAGGAGGATCTGTTTCCATGGCTTTATGCCCACTGGCCCTGCCCATCTCTCCTCCCTGCATGAAGCCCTGCCACACACAGCCCCTAGGCACCCAGCAGTCCCTTGCCACCTTCTGTGTGCCTCTGTGCCTTCGCACCCACTGATCCCTCTTCCCATTTCTGGAAAACTCCAGTATGATACCCAACTAAAATGTCTTCCCCTCTGGAGAGCTCCTGACTGTGTCTCTGACTTTGTTCTGTCATTCCAGACTCGCTCATCTCCATCAGACTAGATGGTTCTTGGGGGTAGGGATTGGGTGCTCTATGCCTTCCCAAGCCTGCAGAGTTGTGCCTTTAAGCTCTCATCCTCCCAACCTTGTGTGGAGGAGACAAGTGAATCCCTGCAAGGAAGCTACACAGGACAAGAGCAAAGCCCGAGAATCCTGGAAGTACCAGCCCTTCCCAGGGAGGGGGGCCTGGGAGCAGGGGAATGAGAACAATGAGGAAAGACCATGGTATTAGAGGAAGAAAAAGAGCCAGAGAAGGGAAGGCTGGAGGACAGCGATCACTCCCTGCCACTCAAAGCCACCTTCTCCTGTCCCTCCCCTGATCCCATGGAGGGAGGGAGCCATCCCTGCCAGGTTGGCACTCCTGGCCTCATACCACACCGGTCAAAAGACCCAGAGAAGAAGCCGTCTCTGGGCCAAGGGCCAGCTGTCTGCCTCAGGGTCACGCAGCTCTGCTCGAGTGAAAGCTGAGCCCCAGCATGACTGAGGCCCACCTGCCCCCAGTTCTCTGAGGCTTCTGGTGCCAAGACTCCCAAATATCATCTCCAGGCCCCACACCAGCCTGACGAGGTGTGAGTCCAGGGTGGGGAAGGGCCCCTTGTCTCCCGCTGGGAAGTGGGAGACATGACTTGAACCCTGTCCCAGCTTCCTACCCTGGGTGGGGTTCTGGGAAGGGGACTTCTCCTCGACTGAGGGCACACTGTTTGTCCCTGTGTGTCCCTCCACCAAGGCAGACTCTGAGGAAGGACAGTGAGGCATGGCTTTGCCCAAACCTGGATAGAGGGTCTGAGAACCTCGGGTCGAGCTGGGAAGGGTCAGGAGCAGCCCCCAAACTATGTTCCCTACTGACCCGTCTGCTGCATGGCTTTCCTTACTTCCCTGTGCCCCCAACTCTTTTATACCTTGGCTTTCCCTCTTACTCACCCAGCAGACAGATACAGCTCCCACATGCCAGCTACCCTGAAGGGAGTGGGGCACAGGGCACACACCTTCTGCTGCTATCCAGGGCAGGAGCGCTGAGGCAGGATGCACCCATTGAGCCCAAGGGATACACTGTGAAGCCATCCAGAGGGCTGCATGGAGGAGGTGACCCCGAGCCAGAGAGCTACAAATGAAAAGCGGAAACAGTCAAGGATCAGGTAAGACAAGAGGAGCCAGCAAAAAAAGCCTTGTCCAGTTCCAGCCATCGTGTGCCCTCCCACCATGTCACGGCTTGGGTTTTGTGTCAGGTTCTAGCTATGTAGCCTAATCTGGCCTTGAACTCCAGATCCCGTGTCTCTGCCTGCTGAGTGCTGGCAAACCAGGCACGTGCCAGGCTTCCCTGCGCTGGAGAGATCTTGCTGCGGGTGCTCACTGTCCGTCAGCTCGGGGCCATTAGGACTTTGTATATTACACATCACTCAATAGCTCATCCGGTTCCTTCTAGCTCTGGTTGGACAAGGACAAAAGGTCACCCAAGGTCATAGAGCCAGCCCAGGTCCCCAGCCTCTCTCCAGGAGCCCTGCCCCGCCCCCTCCTAGGCCCGTGGGCTCAGGGAGGGAGGGTGGGCTCTGCACCAGCCCATATATAACCCGTGCCACGCACCTTCCCCACATTAATAAATGGGGAACTAAGGGCTCATAAATCCTGGGGCTGCCAATGTCCCCGGGACCAGCTCTTTCTCCGGCCACGCACTAGTACTTTTTACAACCCATTAATTAGTCCCTCTAATAAAGTTTGACAAAATGATAACTTGCCCATGAAAAGTGTTGTAATAAATACATTTTCCCTAACTTTCGACCATTGGAGCATGGCCACCTCATAAACCCTCCGCCACGGTTCACAGCCTGATTGTCTCTCTGTATTTCTCCATTACCATGCAAGTTGGGGACCTGGTTCTTCGTGGACCCAGGAGAGGTCTGCACTTGACTCTGGGTAGCCAGCACCTCAAGAGAGGTAACCATGGGTGACACCTTCCCTGTTCACAGACCTTCAATGGCTTCTGATGTCTGAGTTGGAGGTTCCCAGAGTCTAGACTCACCTGCCAGGAACCGCTTCTCTGTCCACTTCACAAGCCTGCCCATTGTCAGAGGAAGGACTCACCATCCTCACCCACCTGGGGTGCCCTCTCAGCACCTGTCACCTTGGTGGCCTCGAGGTCTGCAGGTCAAGCTGATGGAGTGCACCATCTCTTATTTCTTTCATCTTCTGGAGATATGTGTTACTAGGACCTCAGCCTCCTTCGTCACCACCACCCCCTTTGTGTCTTTGCTCTCCAAGTGGCCCTGTCATTGGATGGGGTCATCCTAACCCAGCGGCTCCTGGTCGAAGATCTGGTTTGTTCATCTGAACACTCTTCTTCCACGTCAGTCAAATTCATAGATTTTTGTTAATATTTATTTATTTGCAAGCAGAGAGAGATAGAGAAACAAGAGACAGAGACAGAGAAAAGGAGCGTGCCAGGGCCTCCAGCCATTGCACATGAACTCCAGACACATACTCTACTTTGTACATCTGGCTTTATGTGGGTACTGGGGAATTGAACCCGGGTCATTAGGCTTTGCAGGCGAGTGCCTTAACCACTGAGCATCTCTCCAGCCCACATTCATAGATTTTTTTTTTGCACCACCATGAAACCCCACACCAATGCGTTAGGGTTCATTCCGATGGAGCCCCTGCTTCTGTCCCTTCACACAGGGACACACCTGCACCCACTCCCTGCTCCCTCTCCTGACATGTACACGCAGGCAGGGAGGGAGGTACCTGTGAGTGAATAGGCCTCTGTGCCCCCCATACAGGCTCATGGTCTCCTTCCATTACGACGGATGCGTGAACAATGTTCTATGACACCCGCGTCAACCTGCCACCTGCCTGGGGACCCATCTCTTTGAAGAAATTTATAGCCATAATTTAAGAGTGAATTATGCCTGCTGGCACTCAGGCCGTGAGAATTGCCCAGGCACATTAAACCCACCACCAAAGCCCCTTGATGCTGGAGTCGCCTTCCTAGACCCCGGGAAATGGGACGCGAGCAGGAGCAGGGCAGCTGGGGGGCTGGGATGGGTCCAGGACCATGCTGATCCCCCAGCAGGCCCTGCGCCCCAAGGTGACATGTAGAAATGCAGGCTTAGAAGTTCACAGCAGGCGTGGACGGTCCCCAGCCCTGCCCCAGGAACGGATGGCCATCATCAGGTTTGGGAGCGGCTGACAGTGGGCAGAGGGAGGCATGTGTCCTGGTGCACTCGGACTGTGGGAAGTCACACCGACTGGCCGCCTGGAGTCCAAGTTCAAGGTGCTGCAGACTTGGTGGGCGGCTTCCTTATAGCTGAGGTTTCCTTCTCTGTCCTCCCGTGACAGAAGCCTCATTGACAGGAGCACTGGTCTCATTCAGAGGCCTGAAGTGAATGAAGCCCCATCAGCATCCGGATCTTGTGTGCAGGCCTCCCTGTCCTCTGAGCCAAACACAGTGCATCGGGTGGTGTGGCCGGGTCAGGAGGAGGAGAAGGGGGCAGCTAGCTGCTCACACAAGCCATGGAGACCCGGGCAGGTCATTGACCTTGTTAGGACACAATTTCCCCATTGGTAACACAGGACTGACCTGAGGCTGGGACAGCAACAACGTCTCCCAAGGTGCTGTTTGTGAGCTGGGTTGAGCCTTAAAGCAAGAGGAGGACTTCCTTGCTGGGCATGGTGGCACACGCCTTTAATCCCAGCACTTGGGAGGCAGAGGTGGGAGGATCGCTGTGAGTTAGAGGTCAGCCTGGGCTAAATAGTGAATTCCAGGTCAGCCTGGGCTAGAGTGAGACCCTACCTCGAAAAAACAAAAACAAACAAACACAAAACCAGGAGGACTTCCTGAGAAAAGTTGTGATGGGGTGATGGCAGAAAGAGCGAGGGGAATGACGGGCAACTTCTAATGCTGCAGCATTTGGGAACGATGGCAGGTTTTGAGCAGGACATTGTCTGATCCATATTGGGTTTAAGAGAGTCACTGCAGGAAACCCTGAGTGTCACGTGAGCCATGCTGGGTCTTATGTGGGGACGGAGAAGGAGACCCAGGGACAGATATAGGACCCTTCAGCTCTGGTTCTGTCTTTCCTCCTCTGGGAAGGACACTTAACCACTTCTGCCCCATCAAACACCAAGGTGCACCCACGCAGGACCCGCACAACCCCTCCATCAGGGAAATCCTCAGTTGCGTGCAGTACAAACACTGCCTCCTTGGTGTGACAGGGCCACAGGCAGACACGTGAACACATCGGTGTGAACGTTTCCCGGAACTGTTTTTTGTTTTTTTGTTTTGTTTTGTTTTTTGAGACAGGCTCTCACGGGGTAGCCCAGGGTGACCTTGAACTCACAATCCTTCCACTTCAGCTTCCTCGGTGCTGAGTACACAGGTAAGTGCCACCATGCCCAGCATCCAGTAATAACACTGCATCTATTAGCTCCTGTCTTGTGGTGTAGAGCCTAGAAAAAAACCAAGGCCTTCTTATCACTCCTGCTATCTCCTCTCTTGACCTCAATTTCTTCTCACTTTATCTCCAAAAATCGTGGCCCAGAGGGAAAGTACAGTCCACTCTCTTAGGAGTGCTAAGCCTGTCGATTCAATCAACCATGGATTAAAAGTCTTCAAAAAATTGCATCCATACTGAACACGTTAACCGTTTTTCTTATCATTATTCTTTGACAGATCTGTCGTACATTTGCATTATTTAAGTCCTGTTTGCACTACAGATTATTTGAAGTACTTGGGAGGATATGCCTAGGTTATAGGCAAACATCGGAGCTGTTTGAGCATCTAAATATTCCCGTGTCCATGAGGGTCCTGGAACCAATCCCTGACAGGTACCACGAAACAACTTGCTTATGAGTCATGAAGATCCTCTCCATGAATAGCACTCATGCCCCAGACTGCCAATCCTGCACTCATGGCAGACATCACTAATCGAATCCCTGTGTGATTTTCCTGGAAGCATTGATTTCAGGCTTTCAAATTCTCAGGCCAACACTGCAGACGGCCACATCCAAGCAGTCACAGCACACAGAAGGAATGGAAGATGAGGAGGCACAGGACGGTCCTTTGGGGAGCCCATGCTGTCCAATAGCTCTGGACAAGGCCTGCTGCAGTGGGCAGACAGGAGTTCCGGGGAGCACGCTGGGCAGCTGGCAAAGCCCACTTGGTGTTCCTGCCCTTGTCGGCTGCGATCAGCAGGCTGGCACTCCAGTGACGTCCGTCCCTTCTGGGCTCGGGCTCCCCACAGCTGCTCTTTTGAAAGCCCAGCCTGGGAAGTGGAGGGTGAGTCTCCCGGTTCCCTTTACAGGCCATTGTCCCCTCCGTGGCGCCAGTCGCTCCCCCCCCCACTGCTTAATTAACAGTATTATTAATGCTGAGAGGGAAGTCACAGACCCTCCATGGTGGTAACTCCAGCTCAGAGGCCGAGCTGCAGGCAGCCAGGAAGCGTGGCTGGTGCCAGGAGACACCCCCTCCCTGTGTTGGGGTGCTTCCTTTGCCAATGCCCAGCTGGTCCTCTGGCCTTACCTCCCAGGCAGCCATGGAGGCCGGAGGGAAGACGCAGGAAGAACACGGCTGGCAGTACACCTGGCTAGAGGCACCCAGGCCTGGTCCATCCACCTGCTCTGAGCCATGGGTGCAGAACCCCAGCCTTGTGATGGGCTCAGAACCCCACAATCATGTCTCCCCACCCACACATACACAACCAGCATCAGAGCATGTTTAGTAGCTGAGTGACCTTGGACAACTCATCCCCGTCTCTGGGCTCTTTTCCTGCGGAGGACAAAGGGTATCCAATAAACCTGGCTCAGGGCCATTGTTCACTGTTTCTTGTGCAGTGACACAGAGCTGCCTGACAGGGTCCAGCTACTTAAAGTGCCAGCGACCACACAGTCTGCATCCACGCAGGGCTCTACAAGCACTAAGCGAGGCAGCCTGACAGGACAGTGACAGAGCTGAGCACTGCAAGAAAGGAGTCCCTTCCTAGCGGAGAGTGGGACCCGGCTGGGGCTGCAGAGCACTGCGGACACCCTTCCCCTCAGCTTTCCAGCTGCCTTCCTCGGCCTGGTGGGCTGCTTCTGACAATGAACCCACCTGGAGAAGCAGGTGAAGTGTGTGGTGATGAGATGCGCCAGCCACAGAAGTCATAAGACCACCTCCCTGCCCTCTGCTGTCACCAGCACAGATGTCTGTCCTCAAGTTCAAGGGGGAGGGGCTTGGACTCTGGGTGAGGGAACAGCCATGTTCTTTAAGGCTGGGAGGGTGGGGTATACTGTTATAAGCATCTGTTGAAAAGAAAAAAAATCACATTCTTCAAAACAATGCCAAGGGGGGCTGGAGAGATGGCTCAGCGGTTAAGGCACTTGCCTCCAGTGCCTAAGGCCCCGGTTCAATTCCCCAGGACCCACATAGGCCAGACTCACAAGGTGGTGGCCCTGGTGTGCTCTCTCTCTCTCTCTCTCTCTCTCTCTCTCTCTCTCTCTCTCTCTCTCTCTCTCTCTCTCTGCTTGAAAATGAATAAATAAAAAACAATGCCAAGGGGCTGGGGAGACAATTCGGTGTTTAAAGGCGCGTGCTTGTAAAGCCTGACATTCAATTCCTGGGTTCGATTCTCCAGGACCCTCGCAAAGCCAGATGCACAAAGTGGCACGTGCATCTGGAATTCATTTGCAGCAGGGAGAGCCCTGGATGCCCATTCATATTCTCTCTCTCTCTCTCTCTCTCTCTCTCTCTTTCTCTCTCTCTCTCCAAATAAAAAACACTTTAAAAGCCAGTGAGGAAGGACCAGGGAGATGACTCTCTAAGATTACTTACTGTGTAAGCACGAAGGTCTGAATTCGATTCCAGCACCTACCCAACTGTGTGTGTGCCTATAGCCCAAGGGTTATGGCTGGGATGAGGTGGGGAGATGAGGGGTGAAGACAGGTGATGGGTGGGGCTACCTGGTCACCAGGCCAGCTGAAAACAGTGAGCTCCAGGTTCAGTGAGAGCCTGTCTCGGGAACAAGGTGGAAGAGAGACAGAAAAGGACAGTCAATACCCTCCTGGGGCTTTCATGTGTGTGCACATGAATAAATAAAATAAAAAAAGAAAAGCTGGTCAGGGTGACTCACGCCTTTAATCCCAGCACTCGGGAGGCAGAGGTAGGAGGATCACCGAGAGTTCAAGGCCACCCTGAGACTACATGGTAAAACCCAGGTCAGCCTGGGCTAGAGTGAGACTTACCTTGAAAAAATAAAAAAATGATAATAATAATAATAGTAATAATAAAACAGTTATCAGCTAAGTGCAATTATTCCTCCTTTTGGTAACTGATGCTCAGAAAGTCATTTATCCAAAGTCACAACCCAGCAGTTGAGCAAGGAAATAAGCCTAGACGGTTCACAACTTCTGTTCTCAAACTTATTTTTATTTTTTATAGCTGTAAAACATATCCTAATGCCATCTCCAGGGAAGCTTTATGAGAAAGGGTAAGATCAGAGGAGCCCTGTCTTGCTCTCCTCACTCCTCCAGTATCTTAAATTCCTTTTTAAAAATGTTTTATTTATTCATTTTTGAAGCAGAGAGAGAGAGAGAGAGAGAGAGAGAGAGAGAGAGAGAGAGGGCGTGCCAGGGCCTCTAGCCGTTGCAAATAAACTCCAGACACATGTGCTACCTTGTGCATCTGGATATATGTGGGTACTGGGGAATAAACCTCTGGCCCTTCTGATTTGCAGGCAAACGCCTTAACTGCTGAGCCATCTCTCCAGCCCAATACAAATATTTTTTTAAAAGGAGTGTCCTGGACATGAGGGTGGGTGCCACCTAGCTCCCATTTTTCTCCATGATGAAAGCAAGGCTGAAGAAAGAGTTATGGCAGCTGATCATGATGGGCGCCAGGACCCCAACCCAAGTGTTGGATGTTGGAGCCTCCGCTGCTGTGTGTGTGCCCAGAGCCTGGCTGTCTTCAGATCCAGTCCTGACCTTGCGCATCCATGGAGGGACACCCCTCACGTCCAAGCAGCTTGCCTCATTGCTCAAAGCTGGCCAGGGTGGACTCCCGTTCTCCCCATTTCTGCCTTCACCAGGAGCACTCTGGTGGATACTGAGAGGTCTGGGCACGCACCTGAGGGGGGAGGGGATGTAGACTGGCAAATGTTTGCAAGTCTATGTAGCCCAGGCTAGCCTTGGACTCGCGCTTCTCCTGCCTCTGCTTCCTGAGTGCTGGGATTACAGGTGCCCATCGCTGTAGCCATAGGGTATTTTATGACCATTATCATATACCTGCTCAAACATGGTCCTGCCCTGCGTGGCTGTGTGTACTTGGCTTCCCAGCTTGGCCCCTGCTCTCCCACTGTCTTTTTTAAAAATGTTTTTATTTTATTTATTTGCAAGCAGAGAAAGATAGATAGGATGGGCACTGAAAACAAACTCCAGACGCATGTGCCACCTTGTGCATCTGGCTTTACGTGGGTACTGGGGAATCGAACCCAGGTCGTTAGGCTTTGCAGGCAAGTGCTTTAACAACTGAGCCATCTCTCCAGTCCCATCCCACTGTCTTTTTACCTGATTCCCCTTGTCCAAGTCTCTTAAAAGCAGTCCTAAGTGGACCCACACCCAAGAATGTCTCCCTGTTCATTAGATCTTGCTGGGTAACAAACCATCCAGAAACTTCTATGATGTACAAATGAAGCTGCCATGAATCCATAGCATGAGGACTGTGCCAAAGGGAAGGGGGTGGAGGCTTTTCAGTGGCCTTTGGCTTCCAAGTCTATGGACCTGTGGTCAGGGTTGGGCTCTGGGGGCCTTCAGGTCTCTCAGGCATTGGTTGGCGTTGGGGGGGAAGTGGGAGGTGGAGGCTGGCCTCCAGATCAGCAAGCCCCTCACCCTCCAGCAGCCTGGTCAAGCAAAGCAAGACTCAGAAAGAAAAGAAACCCTAACACCCCTAAGGCCCCTTATGCCACCCTCAATGGTTGACACAGGTCGCCATAAACCAGTGCTTCCCAACAAGTGTGGCTTTATCTGAAGATGGTGGGGGTGGAAGATAATTAAAGGTAGATGAGGTGTGGGACCTGATCAAATATGACCATGGCCTTTCCAGAAAGTTCTCTCCTCCTGCCTCATGTGAGGACACAGTAGGAAGATGGCTGGCTGCAAGCTGGGAGAGAGCCCGTAGCAGAAGTCAACCATGCTGCCCCTTGACCTTGAATTTATAGCCACTGGACGTGTGAGAAATGTTGCTTCCCTTGTCCAAGCTGTGATCAGACTCAAGGGACAGAAAAGAGGCTCCGTGTGAAGCTGCCACAGATCCAAAGGCAGGGACAGGGAAGGGAGTGGAGGCCTTGCAGTGACAGTGACATCACTGCCCCACAGTGCAGGGCACCTGTGTGCCAGCGTGAGATCATACAGGCAGGGTGGCTTCTGTCATTCTTGGGCTATGATGTAAGCACTCAGTGAACAACTGTACATCATCACCAGCACCACCCTCAAAGGACTGTGCCTTAGGTGCAGTACTGAGACCTGTGCGGAGTACTGAGCCTCAATGTACCATTTACTTGGTTTTTTATTTGAGGTAGGGTCTCGCTCCAGGCCAGGCTGACCTGAAATTCACTCTGTAGTCTCAGGCTGGTCTCCAACTCATGGCGATCCTCCTACCTCTGCCTCTCGAGAGCTGGGATTAAAGGTGTGCCCCACCATACCCAATTTTTAGTCCATTTCTCTGGCCATCCTCCTACCTCTACCTCTGAGTGTTGGGATTAAAGGCTTGTGCCACCAAACCTGGCTCTGAGCCTCAATGTAAATGCCTTGTCATTTGCCTGCTGGGTGACCTGGAGTGAGTCACTGACCCCCTACACCTCCGTGTCCACGTTTATAAAATGAAGGTGCGACCAAGGCTTTTTCCCCCAAGGGCTCAGCAGCGTCAGTTCTGAAGGTGCTGGGCCAAAGCCACCATGTGGAGCTGGGGAATAGGGAGGTTTCCAATGGTAGAAAGTGGAGGGTGTCAGTGGGGTCACTCATCCTGGGCTCTGGGTGACTAGGAAGGCCGGAGTCGGGGTGTGGTGACGCACAGCTGTCCGGCGTTCAGAGGTTGAGACAGGAGGATGGTGGTGAGTTTAAGCCCAGCTTAGGCTGCAGAGTGAGAACTTGTCTCAAAAAGATAGGAAAAAGGAAAGAAAGGAACAGGAAAAGGAAGGGAGGGGAGGGAAAGGGAGGGAGGGAAAGGGAGGGAGGGGAGAGGAGGGCCAGCACAGTAGGACTCCAACCTCATCCACACATTTCCTGTCTGTCTGCTTCTCTGTGCTGATCACTTCCAGAGCAGGGACCACTCACACCCAACCTCACCTCAGCAGAGACCCAGCCAAAGAGTAAAAATCCCAGCGGAAAGCCCGATTGGCCCACTGTAGCTCACAATCATGGTGGTGGAAGAATGAGTAAGCCCCAAGAGAAAAACTCTGTGGAGAGGGGGATGGAAAGGGAAGGTCAGAGAACCAGAAGTTGGGGTTCAGCTCAGCTCCCTCAGATCTGCTCATCCTCTCTGCAACCTCTCTCTTGGGTCACTCAGGTCACACAGGAGAAATTCTTTTTGTTTGTTTGTATTTTTCGAGGTAGGGTCTCGCTCTAGCCCAGGCTGACCTGGAATTCACTATGGAGTCTCAGGCTGGTCTCGAACTCATAGCAATGATCCTCCTGCCAATTCCTCCCAAGTGCTGGGATTAAAGGTTTGTGCGCACATCTGGCCTCTTTTTTTTTTTTT